>DWJH01000228.1:0-12370 GCA_018248735.1 Tagiades litigiosa | reverse complement strand
TACAACAGTTTATATGTATTCCTTCTTATTGCCATTGACAACACGATTGAAATGGTATTGAATGCCAACTTAAACCCCCCTTACACTTATCTTACAATTACCTTATAAAAAGAAAACTTTTTTATATGACTTTGTCAATGTCACACGTTAACAAGGACAAGTTTATTACTACTTGTCAACGTTAACATGATTTGAAAGAATGAGTTAATCATTACAGTAACTAAGTTGACGCAATTGAGTTAAATAGCGCTGTGTCACCCATCTCGAACCCACAGTCAGTCATTCGAGTCAGTCCGTACGACAGTCAAGTCGACCGCACCACGCGCGGCGCGCGCGCGCCTCTCGTAAATCTTCCAATCTACAGATTATTATACTTCAATCTAGTCACTAACGAGTTTATATCTAAAAAGTAATTCGGTTTTTGTGCTAATCGCCAAAAAGTGGATCAGTTCAGTAATCGTTACACGCTACGGTCCAAAGAACAATGCTGTGGGAAAAAATAACGTTCAGCTGGCATCGGCAGTCGTTCCCAGCTACCTACCTACCCCCCTCGCCGCGCGAACCGGGTGCCGGGTTCAATGCGCCTCTCTGCGTTTATTCATCGTTTGTGGGAAAAATTGACCCCCGTTTTAAAAATTATTGTTAACGAATTCACACGTTTTCGTATTAGTGACTACCGCACGTAAACGGGCGGGTTGCAAGTGGTTGTGAGGTCCAAATCTGTTTAGTGACGTTAATTAGTTTAAAAGTTAGCAATAGTTGTCTTGTGTGATCAACGTTCAATTAGTGCCAGTAAGCAGTTTAGTTTTTATACGTGACTCGTCAAGGTTGCAACATTCCACGGACCTAGGTGTACTGTTTATTTTGAGCTTTGCCATGTTTGTTGAGTTTCAACTTCGTTTAAATTATTATCTTGTTTTGTTACGGATAGAATATATTTGTCAAATGAGGACCGTACTCTAATATGACAAGTGTTAATAGTGTAGTATACGGAAACGCGCAGCTGTGAATTAACCGTTGGAGTTAAATTTCAAAGTTTCCCGGTATACATTGTCAATATGATACTTTTCTAGTGAAGTGAGTGAGTGAAGTGAAGTTGTTTGTTTACGCAAAGTTTCCAGTAATTTAAAAGGATGGGGAACCAGGGATCTTCGCCACACGAGCCGCTAGATCGCGCCCAAGTACAAAGCGCCGACCTTAAAATGGTTAGTTGTTTCAATAAAATGCAATAAGCTCTGTGGAATTATTCAATTAAAACTCATCGGTAATAAAGACGCCACTGACAGTCTATTGTCTCAAGTTTTAACTATTAAACTTGGGCAGCTTTGCATGCGTGACTTGTATCGGCTAATCTAATATTCATAAATGCTACGCGCGTCATAGTGATTGAAGTTCTCGTAACTACTTGACTGAGGAAGTCACTGTGGTATCTTTGTTCAAAATGTTTTCCTTAAACGTATCTGTAATTATTTCAGCCGTATAGTTTAGGGATGGTAAAGTTCTACAGAAAAAAAATTATTATTTGATGCCAGCAGCATGAAAATAGTAAAATGTTATTCATAAACATTGGAAGGTCAATACATAAAAATTTATTACGCATCGTTATGAGTTTGTGATATATCACAGTCAATAACAACTGTTTTTGTAGGCGTAAATTAATCTATAAAAACATTTCCTAAAATAGAAACCACTTTACTCCTTCAATTTAAATATTCGAGGAAAAATATAAATTAAAATAATATTATATTTTTATTATAATATACATTTCCGGTCAAATGTTGTACAAATCCCACGAATACCCAAGTTACAAACAATGTTTAAGAATAAATTATAATACATTTTTAACGTTTTATTGAGTCATGAGTTACACTGAATTTAAAAACTGCAAAATTTCCGAGAACGCTGCTGAGTCGATTTAAATATAAATGGAAGGCAACACAATGGACTCAAAATATGCAATTAGAGTTGGATATGTAGGTAAATAGCCAACTATGACTAGAAAAATTAAGGACGTAATGAGTTATAGTAGAGGCTGTCAAGCGCCGAAGGGTCAGTCCTACCATTTGACCTGTTTAGTACGTTTGTACTGTGAAAAACTGCAATTTGTGTTTCTTCGATGTTGAAAGTCCAATGTTAAAAGTAGCACATTTCTGACCGTTTTAGTTAAAGGACGGGAACCCTGCTGTTAAGTCAAGTCTAGTCAAAATGTCAATTTGGTCACTGTTGTTAATAGCTCCAGTATTTATTTAAAACTTGTAATAAAAAAATCTTTAAATACTAATAATATTCTCTTGCTCGACAGTACAGTCTCTGTTAATGATTATTATAGAGACTCGAGAATTCCTCAATTACAATAATGAGAATCTGGTTATTTCTTAAAGCAAATGAAACCAGTCCACGGACTTTATATTGCTTAAAGATCTTAAAGATTAATTTTTTACCAAATCAGTTGTTAACTTAGACGTGTGAATATAAAATTTCATTAGTTAAGAAACTGAAATGTGACACAACAGTTAAAATTGTTTCGCTAAATTTTATAATGAGAACTTCGTAGTCAAATTAGTTAATTTGCAGAATATATACTTAGTTTCATATTTAAATCAATTTTTAACTGCCAATGTCCACATTAATTTAACCCTTCAATAATTATTTTCGTGATATTTTGACTATCATATAACGAAATCTCAATATGTGCACACGGTTTAGGTATGTTGTCATTAATCTAAATCCTCTTTTTTGTATTTAAGTCTACTTAAACTAAGTATTTTCTTAGCATCAGTTGCTTGAGTGTAATTTAACTTTAAGCCGACTAATTCCAGGGGCTTTAACAGACACACATACTTGCATCGTCGTATCTATTACAAATCGATCCGCCTACACTCAGCGTTGAACAAGTTTTTGAATATATACCAAAACGTGGGAAAAGCAATCCGCTTGGTTTCACGTAATTAAACCTTTACAAAATTCATGACATATGGCTCATCCGCTTGCAAGTACTATTTTAAAAAAGACTGCCTCTCAAGTTCACAATGCTATTCAAAACAACTGGACAGATTTCATGCTAACTGAGGATGTTTAATATTTTTACAATACCATTTTTTGTGGTGCTACTAGAGTAACCATGATCCTAGTGAAATTGATAAGCCAATAAAACAAGTTATAGGGAGAGTTCATGCTCTCTGGATTTTACGAGTGGCGTGACAACAGCTATTCGCCATTTCATTTTGGCGTTGAACGCTACTTCAATTCATAATACCACTTCATAACAACTGCCAAAGTAAGAGTGTATTTTTACTGTAACATCGTGCGACAACGGACTATTACGGCTTCATCCGCGCACCGCGCTTCGAAATAAAGGGATGAATAACAATGAGAAATGTAGGGCGCGTGAATGCTCATACATAACGGAATTTGTACCAAGTTTGCACGGTACCGTATTTTTTTACTGCTTACATTTATTATGATTGCCTATTAAATATTGATGTAATCGACAATCATTGAATGTATTAAGTTTCCTCCGTTCTTATTTATCTTTGGGTTTACGTCGTATTTTTTAATAATGTAGCAATAGATAATGTAGTTTTTATCCACGATTTCATTCCCGTTTGCGTAGATCAGGGGTCGGAAACGCAAGGCTCGCGAGCCGCAGGCGGCCCGTGACCTGTCGTTGCGACCCGCAACTTTTTAATAAATGAAAATAGATTATTATCTATTACTTAGAAAAATATGTTATAATTGCGGCCCGCTTTTACCTATTTTATCACTAAGCGGCCCACGTTTGCCAAAAGGTTGCGAACCCCTGACGTAGATAATTACGTCACACGAAAAGATCTCGTTCGTTCTTGGGAGCAGTTTTGTTTTCTCTGAATGAAAGGGAACCCTAATTACCTTATTATATCCCTGACAACGTGTATGCACTACTTCATGACTATCAATCGATGACCACAGCTAAGAGGGAAACGTGTGAGAAATACACAATAAACAAACAAACAAACTCATTTTCGTAATTAAAATATTATTTGTTGTAACTCGTTGAAAGAACAACCGTGGTAAATTAGATATGTATCATTAGAACATTTCTATCTCATTAGTGATTCAGTTTGATCAGTAACCCACAGAGCGGTGGCATACCTACGTCACGCTCCAAATCCTGCTGGTTAATGTATAGACTGTCCATTGCGTAGGTGTGCAGTGTGGCAATAGTGTAATACATTGATATGAAGCATTATGTATACTTATGTCGCTTGTTTACAACAAAAGTCATATAACTCAAAACGTGAAATTTTACGTGAGTGCATTTTTAAAATTTCACATGAAGTATTTTTATTATCATTACTTTTTGAAAAATTGTAATTGCTTTTTTATTACAATTTTATTAATCCTGTAAGCGATGCCGTACATAATACTATGTATCAATTATTATTAACGTCACCAAACTGACTTTTTTATCTCGTACTTGTGTCAAGGCAAGTTTGAAATGGATGTTCCGATGCAGCTACATTTTAGATCATACTTCACTTAGTGATATCGTGATTACATGTAAACATGCGACAAAAAGTAAAATTAATCGGATTACCAAATTTAATATTCATAATGCGTCAATTAATGCTTTTATGACGAAATCAATCTTTCTGCACTTCTTTTTGATTAACACTTACTTAAATGGCCTATTGCAGGTCAGGCCGTGATCTAAATAGCACTCGTCTACATCGTAACCTACAAATTACTTTGCATTTCAATAGAACGATGAGTAATGCCGTAGTCGATCGATTGATTTGTCAGATTACCCTATTTTAAAAGATATTTTCTATTGCGTTGTATAATCACTATTTATAAATTTACTAATTGATTTTGATCGCTAAAATATTCTAGGTAAGTTTCATTTAATTGGCGGAAATATCAAAGCTAAAAATATTAAATAAAAGTGACATAACTTATAATGTTGTGCGTAATGATGTCATAAGTAAATTGTTGGATAAAATAGATAGAATAAAAATAATGATGTACCAATATTTCTATCATTAGCCTGTGAATGTTGTCTCTCCTCTGTCTTTTTTACATTATTCCGTTAGTATTAACTGTATTAGTTACGCTAAAGTATGGCTTTTTGTTTTGGCTGTAACGATTTAAAAATTCTTCTATACTTTTTAGATAAATTCTGTTACTATGAGAGGAAGACTTATACGTGAATTGCCAATTAGCTCTGTCGAAAACTATTAAAGTAATCGCTATAAGCTTTTAATCCTCAATGTTTGCCTTGTGCCATGTTTACATGAAATTCTCGCGAGTAGGGTGGTTTTTGTAGTCCTTTATTGTGCCAGGGACTCTAAGGAACTGTTAAAAATAACCTGAATATATTTATGCTCGTTGATATTAAAAAATATTCCTCGGATTACCTTTCAATTTTGATAAACTATTATATTCGAGGATGCGTATTGTAAAGTATATTGTAATCTCCATTGAAGACTGACACAGCAACTCTACTACGTTTTAATACATTTCATATAGTCTATGTATATACTTACATACTTTATATTTTATCCATATATGTAATAGATAAAAATTAAGAACTCTGATTACATTTCGCAAAGTCTTATCGCGTGAAACAATTCTATTATCATGCGGTTGCGCGATTCATAATTCTTCCTAATGTTTTAGACAACTTAGCGTTAAGTATTATCAACAAATATCTGCAATGCGTCAGTTGTCATAAGAGTGTATTTTTAAAGTATTTTGTAAATATGTATAAATAATTCATTTGTCCTTTCTTGTTCTATATCCTTTTCTGAACTGCTGTCGGATGCAAATTTGACTATGAACCATTCAATAGTCAAGATGTGAATGCGTTATCAACAACTAAAATTACTTTCGTAACTTTAATCTTGGGATTAACAACTCAACATTAGTGTTTAGACGGACGGTCCCGATGTCTATTTATTATCACTCAAAAACGTTTCGTCGGTATTAAATATCTCCCTTAATACTATGCCAAAATTGATGTTTAACAGATTATTGTAAAGCGCATGTCCTCCGCTATTGAGGTCAAATAAACAAAGTCGACAATTTACTAATCTGCCCAATGCAAATTATTAACACACGGGTCAACTGTATATATGTTGATATCGTATGTAGATATTATGTCGATCTTGAGTATAATGTTTTACTCAATTGCTACATATACGCAAAAAGACATAAAATATTCTGACGACCCTTTTATATACATCTTAATTAGATGTCACTAGTACGAAGATTGCTTTGGCTCATCTCACGCATTTCTCTTGTGTAAACAGTATCGTTATTTGCGATGTGTTAACGATCTTTTCTCACACTATTCCGACGTACACTTTCACTGCAAACATATTTCGACGTTGAAACCACTCTTAAAGTTAACATTAAGATTTTTTTTATTGGATATAATATTCGTTATCGTTTAGTGTTATGTGAAGTTACTAATAAAGTTAGCAAACAGTTTGATTTCAAGCCTTAGCAAGATTACAAAAGCCGTAAACTTGATAGTCTTTTTAACGGAACGATGGCGGCGATAAAGAATATTTATACTTACTTTAATGAGTTTAATAAAAGTAGACCTCGATTCGAAGAAATTAGTCCATTTTTCGGGAAATCATATTAAATACCTTTAATTTTGATATAATGGAGCTGTAAGATACGTGGGCGTATTATTGCGATAGATCAGGCATACTATGCTTTAGATCGTGTTATAAATATTGTTTAAGAGTTATTGTAGTATTGTACTAGTGAAACAACTATACTTCTAATATGAGTATAGGTTGTTGTTTGAAATGAAATGTTAGATGCGATTTTTTTATTGTTAACATTACGTCATAAGTATTGTAGCATGTATTTATATTTTATTTCATTATTCGGCTTAATGTGGCATGAATAATAATATACTTCATTGTACATCAAGACAGTGACAAATGAAAACAATAATACAAGTAACAGGTCATAAACTACTCATACTTTAACAAAAAATCTACTTGATTAATTACAAGATTATGTTCATATTTCGTTAATGCCGCGATTTAAATTTCGCATTGTTTCTTTATTATTAGGTATATAATAACATATGTCTCCGCTGTATTTTTTTTTCAATAAGACATTTAAAACTCACCTCTTTTAAACTCCAAATAGTAGCCGCTATTCGAATAATTGATGTATTGTCATCAGTTATATCAAGTAACATACAGTATGAATCCCATATCATGTTACTTGCATACTGCATAAGCTAAATCTTACCTGTACCTACTTAAATTGGCATACACAGCACAACAGTTCTCGAAAGTTCATTGAAGTCTGCCAGTCCGCACTTAACATAGTCAGTCAATGCAGCGAATTCGAACTGAATAGGCCTCGTTGGTTTTATAAAAAAAGGAAAAAGGTTTTGCTCACCCGCGCTTGCCTCGCCACCCTCACTCCTCTCTCCACCCTCGCCCGCACTCGCCTCGCCACTCTCACCCCCCTCACCCCCCCCGACCCCGGTAGCCCCCGCCCTGGCCGCGCTTGGCACCCCGTGCGGCAGGCTCAACGGAATGTTCAACTGGCGGACAAGTCAAACGTTTTTTTTTTGTACTTGCAAATTCAAATTAAAATATATTTATTACGGACAAAAGTATTTTTTTAATTTCCAAAGCAGACATAAATTTTGCTTATTGTAAACAAAGATTGTGGATAATAAAGAAATTCTGATGAGATTCCCGTAACCAGTACTATAATTATTTTTTATTTTATCTTATTAATACTTGGGAAACAATATGAGTACATAACAGCATAAAACATAAAAAGAAACACAAATCTACACTGACTCACTATAAACAAGAGTAGCAAACGAGCGTGCAGTTCATCTTGTGTTGAGTGGCAACTGCATGACTGGTCGCAACTGAGTTGCTATTGCTTATCGCTTTATGGTCTACATCACCTCAAATACCATAGAACTCCAAAATAAGAACAAAAATAAAAAAAAGAAATTGTTAGTCTCAGCATGTGCTTTACAAGCTGATTATGTCGGACGTTGGAAAAAAATACAAGAGTTGAATAACACTGTTTTAATCAAATCCATCGTTCCCGTGGCTGAATAATACAAAAGCCGAGGTTAATATGAATCACAGGTGAACTCCATGAATACGCGATATAGTTGCAAATTGCAAATGTGACGGGATAACTGATGTGTTGTTCAGCTTTCCCGTTTAAATTACCAATTGTAATATAAAGATGAGCAAGAGGATATAAATAAAAAAATACCTATGACCGATGAAATATTAAAACACAAAAGGATAGCAGTAGTCACGTAGTACTTCACACTTCGCGTATTATCCGAGGTTGGGCTGTGCACCCGCCAAAACGAGCCTAAAGAAGGGGAGGAGGGGTTAATGGTGGTAGTCTATCCAGGCTCGATGGGGACAGTACCACCACCATACCTGTGCACGCAACTCTTATAAGTTGTGTTTCAGTTTGAAGGGTGTGGGTGCTAGCATACCCAGGATATTTGAGGCAACCACCTTTGTCCTCATGAATAGCAACGCAGCTATGACCGGCCTCACAAAGGACAATCGTTCTGTTTGAGGTAGGGTACAGTTGTCATTGGCTGCAGCAGTTACAGGGTGAACTATATGCTCGTTTCTTACTCTTTACCCAATAAAACAAAATGTGTAACAGAATTTAATAAAACAAAAAGATGAAGTATTGTATGCTTACAGTAACTTATGTACATGTTATTGATTTAACCAACAAAAGCAAAGCTGAGTGATAAATAATGTAGACGGTAGACTTTTCAAATTAAATTACAAATAGTCTGTCGTGAGTCTGCATAATACCTACTAACATAACGGTAATATTATCCGTCTATAATATATTGACCATATTAATATTATACATGCGTCAGTGCTTGCTGTACATATGATACTTTTTGTTCCTATAACTATAGTTCTCACAATTTCATAGGCCCGTTTTGATATGTCAACTAAGGTTGCAAGAAAAATTAAAATTTGATATAACATTGTAAGGACATTGTCTTTATTTGTTTTGATTTGCGTAAAATAATTCATTGAGATATTATAACTTTAAAAAAGGGTTCATTCGATTCATAAATAATACCAATAAAATCAAGCAATGATTTTATTTATAATACCTACATCTTCATAATAACTTGTATTGAAGTATCTGATTGTAGATGATCAAAATTAAATAACATTCTGATGTCATAAAGATGTTCTACAATAAGTCTTGAGAATGGTCAAAACGGGCTTATTAAATTGAAAGAATTATAACTAATATAAAGAACTCAATGTCAGTTAAAGATGTGTGTAACGTAACATACTATATTATAATTTGAATATATATTGACAAATAATTAAGCTAAACTTACCACAGTCTCGTGTGGCAGGTCTGCATGGAACTGTAGCGCTGAAAGTGTTGGTGATACCTCGCACGGCGACTTCGCCTCCTCGCCCTCGGCGAAGCTCTGCGTCGGCGCACGGTAGTGGATGTAGAACAACACCTGCATTCAGGACCAGAACACCAAAAGTCAATTCAATGAACTTAATAGCACCTCTAAAAAAGTTTTTAAAGATGTTTTCTCTGGTGAACGCAACTCTATAAGTCTATTCAAGCAACTAATTATTTGCACCTCTGAAGTGTTTATTGTTTTTTCGGGTAAAAATTACTTTTAAAGATTTTTTTTATGGATATTAAAGTTTTAGTTTAGTTAAAAGAATAAATTTTCAGTAATTACAAAACAATAATAGAGATAATGGGACTGCAGTAGTAGTAACTTAAGCAATTTCAAACAAAGTGAAACAAAAATTCCTTATTTGTGGTAAACTCTGGTTATCAATCAAACATCTAAAACCGGATGAACAAATTGTTGCTACTCTCAGAACATTAAATAATAGAATAATATGTTACCTGATTTACACAATCCCACTGGGCCCAGGAAAACACTTTGACTATGGTCTCTGGTTCAGGGTATATACCATCAAACCCCCACTTCTCAGTGCCATCCTCACATTCATTTAAAAACATAGGAGTCCGATATATTTTTATATCTGTAATAAATAAATAAATTAAATTAATTAAACAATGGTTAATGAACATGTGACAATAATGTTGTTGTTTTTAAATTGGACATAGACTAAGAGTTACAGGCATATTGAATTGTGTTATCTGTAATGGCAGTAAAATCAATATTAATAAATAAAAAATACATTTTAATTTCACACAAAGTCTCCTATTCTTCTTCATATTTGTTGTTTATAAAATTTTAGGGAATGATAGTCACTGCAACTCAAGAAGGCTATATATAACATTGTTACATACTCAATATTCAATTATACAAATGTTACCAAAAAAATGTATTCCAGATTTGTGAAAATCAGAACTTACATTCTAAATGTTTGAAAATGATAAACCTATCGTTCCTTATTCCAGGACTGTATTTATTGCTCTTCCCATAAACATACTGGACCATGATTTGCTTAGTCGAGCCCTCTTCCACTTCCTCAGGACCTGTCACCTTATCTGGCAATATTGATATCAAGTATGGGCAGTACACAGCCTCTTTTCTTTCTTCATTGGGCAGAACTTTAACAACATACACCAGTAAGCTATGTGTTGCATTCACCGAAGCTTGTATTATGTTCTTCTTCTCGTCAAAGGTAAAAAGCGTGACCAGAGATTTCGTCTTGTTTGTGTATACGCCGATATGCATAACCTCTTTCGCGCCATCTCCGTCGGATATCCACGTAAATAATTGGGACCCATCCTGTTCCTGTCCTATCAAACGCCACTCCCTCGCCGTTACCTCTGGAAAACAATAAGTAAAATAATTTAACTGTGATTCAAGCTGGAGCAATGCGCTACATGAACAAATTAGCTTTGTACCATATTCATACCAGACTCGTATTGCGATTGCAGAACCCCGCAAAGCTTTACGGTTAAGTTTTGTACCGCCATTTCGTCTGTTATTAAACTCCACTTTTCACAGATTACTTCAATTACTAACCGACATCAGCAATATAATATTATATACCATAATTTGTTACACGACTGTACCTTGTTGTATTGACTTTTCTCGCTCAATTTTCTATCAGCTGGCGCCCAGCTGTAGATAAGTGTGAATGTAGCGTTTACAGTGTTTACCAACATGCAAAACTCACCAAGCTACGCAATTGTGGCGCTAGTTGTTTAAGTCCGCCAATCACATGCAAGTTTTCAACTCTAACTATAAGATCCATTTTACGGATGTATCAATTATTGTATATGCGAAATAAATATTTCTTTTAAATTTAACACTTATTGCAATATAATTTAAACTTAATTCAAATAAATCAATGTGTTTGTGAAACAATTTGTTGAATATTTTAAAATATTTGCTGAAATCTACAGTATATAAGGATTTTTTTTGTAAAATTTTAATAAAACTTTTAATAACTTAAAGATATAACTGTTTTTATTAGGTAAAAATATTAAAAAATATCAATGATGCAATATTTTTACATTATAAAAATAATGTACAATAGGCCATTTTTGCATAAAAAGGAACGACGTTGATAATGACGGATGATTTCAGAAGAAACAAACATGAACTTAGCCGTTTGTTGGCCTGCAGGGAGCCGAAGTTTTACCGCGACATTTTCGCGCGGAAAGCCGGGCGTTATTGAGCCGTGGAAAGTTGAAAAGTAGTATGTAAATTTAGATAATTGCCCTATGTGTGATACGTAGACTCATATTTATGTTCGCTGCATCATATGTGTTGAAATAAGACTTCCAAATAGTGAAACAGTGATTTACATTGATATCTCATATCTAGTGTGCAAAGAAATTTTGTTACATGGAATTTGTTACAATTTGTGAATGACCAGGTATGTTCTTTACTAATATTCATAATCTCCACTATACATTGTAACTGTTGCAATACATTAAAATATGTGCTTATTTCGGTTTTGCCCATAATTAGGTTATAAACCTTTGGTGGGCGATAAGCTAAGCCAATTATGCTTCCAACGGTTATGCCCTTTAAAGGGCATTAAGTACAATTTTTGCGATCATATTTGTATAAAACTAATATGTGACGATAATATAGGGTAACATATGAGCTATTTTTATCAATATCCAAAAGTGGATGGCTCGAGAAACCCAAGCTAGCGACGTGTCTAATGGCGCTGACGGGAGGTTTTCGCGCGCGATTGTGACGGATTCGTGGCATTTTTTAGACCAGCTGATTCATTGATTTCTACATTTTTATAGCTTAATATGATAACTAATACGATGTGCAGGATGATTAATGCCAAAATATGTATATTTAATTCGATATTCGTACTAAAAATGTCTTCCGAAAAAAAATCTCCCGCCAACC
>DWJH01000227.1:0-12394 GCA_018248735.1 Tagiades litigiosa | reverse complement strand
ATGCATTGTAAATAAAAATATTGAACCAACATGAATAATGATAAGTATTTAATATACACTTATTATAATTATGTCATTGACACCTTATGCTAAACGACAAATTTATTTATTACAAAATAATAGTGACTATCTTTTATACACAAAAAACAATTTTGATTACAGATTCCGATGCACCTGGACCTGGCCTCGTTCGAGTCCATCGAGAAGTTCGTAGAGATTGTGAAAGCAGGCTTTTATAAAATTGATGTACTTATAAATAATGCCGGAGTGTATGTACCCTTGAAGGATGATATGAAGACCAAGGAGGGCTTCGAAGTGCACTTTGGAGTGAATCATTTGGGACACTTTTACTTAACAACTTTACTAGTTGACTTGTTAAAACGAGGATCACCAAGTCGGTAAGTTTTTTTTAATTTTGTAGGCTGTCAGTGTTCAATATTATAAATCTCAATATTTGTTTATTATTTTTTATATTTATTATGATATCCATTCGAATAGATAGAATACTGTACTCATTTGTAGTAAGATTTTATTTATGTATATTAATTATAATAACTTTCTATTTCATAATAAAAAAAATGATGCTTGAACACTCATAGCCCCACATTAGGTTTCCCTGTGTTGCGGGTGGCATGGACAACACATATAACACACCACAACACCAGAAAATAAACATTTATCTGTCAAATAAATGTTAACCCTCATCAAGAATCGCACCCTGGACCCTTGGTTCATTAGACTGTTTTTACAACCATCAGAGCTATCAGGTTGTGCAATGTATCATTATTTATAATCTCAATTTATCTTTTGTGATATTCATAACAATGGAATGACAGCAACAACTACTGATATTATGAGTGATTCCTAATCAAGTTAGTTTGCTGAAAAGTTTACCAAAGGTTTATGGCCATAAAAATAAACTCAGATATATAGATTATCTTTATTATCATAATATTACTCCTTCATGGGTCATATCACGTACTTAAGATATGCAAAAATACCCTCGTGATAAACCATCAGAATCTTAGTACTTATGTACTCAAACGTTTTTTAAAATGTAAAATCTATAATGTACAAAATGTATTATATAAAAAGTAACTACGATGTGAATAACATATTAGTTGATTTTAAATAATTTCCCTATTTTAGGTAATTACAGAGAAAATGTTTTTGCAATGGCGTAGTCAACATTAATTTTGACACGGCAAAAAGAGGATTTTTTACAGAGAAACATGACTTTGAAATATTATATGTATAAAATATATGGATATACTTGGTTGAAGTTTAAAACAAAATTCGTACTTTTTGTACAGTACAGAGTTCAAAGAACATTAACGTCTATTTGCAGGGTCGTGATGGTATCCTCGTCGCTGTTCGAGCGAGGGAAAGTGGACTTTGATGACTTGAATCTAAGAGCTGCAATTGAACAAGCAAAGACGTCGAAAAGCCGTTCCAACCCGGGCTATAACAACTCTAAGTTGATGAATGTGTACTTCGCCAGAGCTCTTGCGGCTCAGTTGAAGGGCTCCGGTGTGGATGTGAACGCTTGCTGCCCCGGATTCTGTTATACTAACCTGTTTAGGTATGTATCAAATGTCTCTATAACTTGGGGCCAGAATAGTGCTACAGTAACTTTTGCCTGGTGTAAGAGGCTACAAAAAGGCTTATGGGTAATGTAGCCTTGTTACGGTGCAGGTTAGCGCAAGGTCCCCTGTGTGTACTTTCAGAGATACAAGCGATGAAGAGGCACTGATGGGTTCTGTCTCTATCAAAAACTACCATGTATATTTTTCACTGTATTTCTTAAGTCTAACTTAAAATATAGACTCAATTTTATTATTCATAAATTAAAGAATGCAAGCAAAGTCACAGGCATCAACTAGCGTAATTTAAAATGAAAACTTTATTCATTACAGATATTCGGTGAGATGGTATCACTACTTGCTAATGTTGCCAGTGGCCATAATGTTTATGAAATCTGCTAAACAGGTAAACACATGATAATTGTATTAATAGACCCAAAGTTACCGTTGAGTTTTGAAATCGGGGCAAAGCAACTAATGTTTAGAGCGGTTCACACCATGTTACTGCATCTAACTAGTAACAGAAATAGAAATTTGTGTTTATGTTTGTGCATTTCCAAATTAGATTGTGGTGTACTGAAAGAGTATTATTGTAGTACATTTATATTAAATTGTTTTGTTCACCTTTATGTAAACATGTTTTTACCATTGAAAACTTATATTTATTTACTTGATAACTAAATAGTTGATAGTTATGAAAGAAATAAACAATTTATATTGTACTCAGAATAAAAAATGGTAAAAGACATCGAAATTAAATCTTAATTTTACGTATATTATTCATATAATTTACAGGGGTTAAATATTATTTTTACGATGAATAAATAAAAATGTGTTAAATTTGTTACATTGTGTGTACATGCAGATTTAAAAAAAAGAAAAAAATAACTTTTTTATTTTTAACTGTTTTACCCAGGGCTCGGAAACCATTGTATTCTGCGCAACGGACTACAGCATCGAGGGCCAAACGGGCCGTTTCTAATAAAAATTCTTCGGTTGCAAAAGTAAAAAAAACCCGCTTTCATGATAAGTCTTACTAAAAAATAAAAATATTAGTACAGGAATAATACTAGAAAATAATTATTGTCATGGTCAAAATAAACATAGGCAGCATTGTAATAAACTAGCAATTTATTATTTACTTTAAGAAATAGTAATTACTCATAATATTTATAACATAAAGCTATTTTAAGCCTACTGTACATTTAGTACCTTAAAATACCGTGACGACCACTATTAATAAAATTGAAACTAGTAATCTAATGAATAACAATAGAAGATCGGTATGGGTTCAAATCCCAGGACACGTATCTTGACTTTGCTAACCTATTAGAATGTTTTAAATAATTAATTAAAGGTATTACATGCTGCAAAGGTGAAGGAAAAATACTGTAAAGAAATCTGCAAAACATGTCATAATGTTTTTAAAGTTAAGTAAAAACTTTTGTTTATTGTCGCTTTTAGGTATTAAACCTTAGGATTGACTGAATGAAACTGTGTTCAGTGTAGAATTTAAATTGTACTTATTTTTTCAATTTACTATTTCTACTCAGTACTCACGTATGACCATGGCCTTATAAACAATAGTGATGCTTATGTTCAAAGATCAAATGTTCAGTGATCACTATATTAGTTCATGTTCTTGATCATCAATTTTTATTTTATTTACATGATTTAGGTATGTAACAAACCTTATAATCTCTCTTCTACGGAGCGGTTTTCCGGAAACAAATTATATGATGCCTTTGAAATTTTGCAGTTGATTAATAATAGTATAAGCTATAGTTACGATATATTATATGCGAAAATAACTCTTTCTATTTATGAATTATTTTTAGGAAGTTTCTTAATCTTTTAAGTATTGGCTATTTTTATCTTAAAATAGCATCTAGTGGTTAAAATAGGAAATAAAAGTTCGTTTCCATTAAATGGTATAAATATAAAAACAAATTTTCTTTTTGTAACAAATACAAAACTGATGCAGATACTATTTTCATAAATCATTTTTTTGGCAGCATGTATTTAACATGTAGAATTGTAGATTCACAATGACAATATAGCTACGACGTAGATAGGTGCATAAGCTGTTGCGCAATTTAAGTTGGAGACGTTTAAAACGAACGTCCACAGCAGCTGTGTACTTACGTAAAGAACTAAAAGATCATAACCGACTAACTGAGGTATTGAAATTGAAACAACGTGGTGCAACTATAATTCGAACTTTACAGGATAACGCATCTGTTGGAAAAGCGTTCATGTTTAGTTGCAACTTGATGCGAACTATGCTTGGGCTCTAAACTCAACTACTCTGTGGCTCAGTTATAAACGTGAGGCTGTACGGGCTGCGCGCTCCGTAGCTCGCAAATCGCGTAAACATTTACGTAAACTCAACAAACTTTTTGAACCAATCGCAATGGTTTATTTTGGCGTTTCGACTAAAGTGTTCTTTTGAAAATTACGAACGATATTGAACGCGATTTAAAAATATTATTTTCGTTGCAAAAACTACCGATTTTTTCGCACGGTGTCATTTGTTTAGATTCGTCTATACATCATTTGCCGGCGCGGTAAATTCGCAGGTATGTGTGTTTACTGTTTATTTGATGACTATGTTATGTTTATTAAGTCGTTTTAAAAACTAACTGTGTTCATGACAAATCTGGTATATTTCCAATATTCTTGTAAGAATTCTGTTAAACAATGTGTCTACCAAATGAAATGGTAAACAAGAGAATTGTTGTGGTTTTCCAACCGCAATGTCGAGAATTTTTATCGTCGTTGAAATTAAAATTAGAAAATAAAGTTTCATGTGGAAATTGTTATAAGGTTTCGAAGCTTTGAAATAATTGACATTTTCACATTGTAGTGCTGGTTTTCATTTATTATTATTTAAATTCGATGAATAAATTCTTTATCTTCTTTAATATGTTAAGTGCTTCTACCTACAAATAATTTTAATTTTCTTGTACTGTAATATACAAATCATTTTATGATATTTAAGTTTATTTCCTACGGTTAAACTATTAAATGTTAAAAGTTACATATGTCATGTTGTTGTTCACGACATTGGTGGTTGTGTTATGAAAAGTTTTAGAAAGTTCTTAGAATTCGGTTGACGGTTAATTAAAGTAAATGTAAATATTCTAAAATCGATATATACCACTGATATTATCACTCACGCCTTGGCATGAAGAGTCACAGGTGTATCACAAGTGATTGTTTGGTACATACAACACATCACTAAACAACCAACACACGATGTAAAACTGTATCTAATAAAAATTTGCCTCAACCGAAAGTCGATCCTGAGACCGTTGGTTCGTCAGACGGAGCTCGAATTCATTACCATTATTTGCCCTAATCCATTTAGACCTAAATCGTAGCAACGCAGCTGTAACTGACCTTACAGAGGACACAAGTTCTGTTTGTAATGGTTTATTTTGTTATAGGTAGCAGTGTTCACTAAACACCAGCCTCAACATAGCCTTGATAGATACTGACAGCAAAACTTTAATAAGTATATAATTCAATTAAACAGTTAATGACATTTCCGATAGCTTAATTATATACCGGAGTTGCCAAATTAAAATATAACACAATTATTATGTCGTATTTGTTATTGTTATTTGTTGTGACACAAATCAATTAATTAAATAATCTTGTTGTTTAATTATAACATTTTCCTTTTAAGGTACATAAAGTTAAATCCAAAATGAGTTCTGAATATAGTTTATTGGCGCTCAGCGCGTTCCATTTCAAGCAATACACAATTACATAATCACAAGTATGAACTGGTTACAATACACCTGAAGAGTTATAAACAACGCAGGTGTGTTTACAAATAGTTGCAATTTCACGATTGTTCGATAACATTTGATTGTTCATTTCTAATTATGAAGTATTTGGCTCTCAATGGTATTAGCGATACAGGGATTTTAATGACCGGTAAGCAGCAGCCAACTGAATACGTCAAGACCCATTGTAATAAACTTTACCTTACATGAAAAGAGTTGGATGCGTTGTCATCGTCACAGATGGGTTGTACTTCTGCGTAGAAAGTTTGCTTACTTACTATCTTCTGGTCACAGCGGCACCCACTGTCTTCTAATGAAAAGCTTTGACAACAGAATAACAGAAAATAAATAAATCGGATTTTTATCTATAAAAACTATCAAACTGTATTATTTGTTTATTTAATAACTTCTGTTTCAACATAGCCAGAACAATTTAGTACGCATACTGTGTGAACAAAAACATCTCTTCTGGAACTTTCCAGTACATTTGAGCAATGTATCACATACATATGTAATCTTACACTACCAAACAAATTACTTGTGGCACTGCATAAATATCGTGGCTCCTACCACCACTAAAACACTTTGTTGGAGAAATAAATAATTTTGAATTGTGTTGAATGTAAAACTTGCAAAAATTATCTGGCGAGCTCCCAAGCTTCCGATAGAATGTTTCTCTAGGAGAGCATATCTTTCTTGTGTTCCCCTTAACGTACAGTCCGGGGAAATTATCATAAAATTTCAGGCATAATACCGTTATTTAGTAACCGGAAATATGTCATATCATTTTATTATAAAGACAATTTACGACTAAGATGTTACGGTTGAAAATAAATAAGCAAGTAAGAAATCACTACTAAGCTATAATACCCTGGCGATATATACATTGTCATCTTTTCGTTTCGGTTTTTTTTATGTACAAAGGAATTTTTTTTAGGTTATGCTAAAGAATAGTGTGTTTCTAATGGAATAACAAGGAAATAATCCGAACCCGTTTTCTGACCTGCATATAAAAAAATTGCAACATTGCACAAAACAGGTAAAGGCACATATATAAATTAACCTTGTAATATAATTGGTCTTCTTACACATTCTTTTGATTTGCATACCAATTATTTATCTATACCACGGCAAACTTGGTTTGAGCTGACTTAGAAATCTCTGTTGCTTCTAGTTGTTAGAATTTCAATGAGAACTAAAGTCAGATTTCCGATCATCTATTGATCTACAATTTCAAGGTATCGTATCGAGTGCTAAGATCAACATTTATACAGTACACATTAAGTTTAAGTTCGGCTGTTGCTTTTGAGTTTTGTAACTTTGTAAATAAATTAAAAACATTTATTTAATATAAATCTACCGTTACCAAGTCAGGGTGCCTTCGTCTACTCAAGGCTTATAATTATTGCGACTCTAGTATGCTTATCCTTTATAAGATATAAAATTTCTCTTATAAGATATATTATTCCCCTTAAATGTCTAATCATTCTACTAGTGCTATGTTTATATACATAGTCTCTAAAACATATTAAGTTATTGTTAGAAAGATTGGTGAATGAGATTTTTCTGTCAATCTGAATAAAAGTAAAATGAAATATTAAGTATTGGCTGTAATATTATTACTTGAACAAGGTTTCTGAATTCGCAACTGTTTTCGTTTCAAACTGGTATAATATGCGTGACACTCGTTACATTCCATTAAATTTAGTAACTGTTTTTGTTTATCAAGGAAATATGAGAATAATTTATCTATTATCATAAAGATATGTATACTAATAATATTTGAATTATGAACAGCTAATTTATTTGTTGCAATTGTAATATATTTTCTCGTTATATCGTATTACATAATATAAAATGGCAATAAAGCATCACCATTAGTGCCAAGTGGACAACCTAATATTTACCACGTCTACTATCTTTATTTTGTTTTATTACGACGTCCTTAATAGAATACTTTATAAATAGATTGTAAAAAAGTGCCATTAAATCCGGAAATTGTTTTATTGTTATGTTACTGTAAAAATGAAAATAAAAAAATGCATTAGGAATACTAGAATAATTGAATACAAACTGGTACATTATGATAAGGAAATGTTGAGAGATATTTTCCAATAGCATATGTCAATGTTATAACTTATACAGTTATAACAATATTTATTAAAAAAAAGTCAGCCAATACTTGTAGTATACTAAACATGTATTTATTTACAAAGTTTACAACACCTGCAAAAACTAAGCCTATAATAAGTTCTTCACAGAGATTCTTTTTATAATGTTAACAAGGGAATCAGGCCATTGTGGATTTTAAAAATTCCCGTGGGTTACGGATTAAAAAATTTTTAATTCTTCACAAATAAAACCGCGGTCCTTGGGTGATTGTTTAAAACATGTAGGGAGAGTTCATCGCTCATTATAATAAAACCGTAAGAACTAGAGACTTGAAATTTTGTCGGAATGTTCCTTCTGATATGTTTCAAAAGTGATTTCCGCGAAAGAAGTTGCGGGTGTCAACTAGTTTATACTATACGTAAATCTGTGCTATAATTCATCTATTTTACCTACGCCAGCTAGCTCACATCATGTATTATTCCGAGGTGTTATTAGCTAATAACCTTCCTTTGGGTAGTCGATACAGTATATTTATGCATGGTTCTAATGATACGTTATGATTGACACCAAGCGTGACATGTTTTTTCATGTGCCACTTGGAACGGAAAAATTGTAGTGTCGATGGTGTAATTAGGCCTTCTTAGCTGGATACTGTCCGCTAAGTATCGGATGACACGGTGTAATGAGTCGGAGAGCTACCACGCACCAATTTTCCAAATGGTTTGTTTTACAACGATGTACCCAGATAAGCAGACGTAATAACACGTTTGGAGTTATATGCGGAACAGTTATTTTATAGTTTTTCTCGTGTGTTATTAGTCTAATAATGACATAAGGATGTTACCTATGCATATTTTATCAGATTTAGATCGTTGTTCAATGCACACTGCGATGCTTTAAATATTTCTTAGCGAACCGTTATTATGCGTGTTTCAGTTTAAATATCTATCTCTTTTGTATCGGTTACACAAATGCTAACATTAATAGAAAATAGTGACGGAAATATGAATCAACATAATTATATAATGCATGCCTTTTTTCCTGCACTTTGGTCTTATTTGGAATGTGATTCATGCGACCAAATTAAACCGTCTTTTAACAACAAACAAACAAAAAGAAGTTAATTACTCATCAATGGAAAATTTTACAGTCCTATTATAATATGGACGAGTCATAAAACCTAGTCATAAAAGTACCGAACAATTGTCTTCTGTTGAAAATGATGAATAAGTTTTAATTTACTGACTCGGGTAGATTATAAAGGCATCTGAAAATTAATTTAGCTTTTAATAAAGAAGTATGAGACCAACAATAATTTGACTTAATAACTTTAATTGTAATCTCGCGTTATTAATATAATCCCGATGAAATAATCTTGTAACGTAAACAAAGTTACAATATTATTATACAATGTTTGTTTAAGGGGAATAAAAGATTGCTTGGACTCCGATTTGACACGAATTTTGTGGTCACGGTCAACTGCGTGATTTCCTATTATGATTATAATACAGGGCATTAAAAACATTAACTCAATTGTTATGTCATTGTCATAGTAGCCGCGTTTGTCGGTACAATGGGGTTAGGTAGATACTCTGTAAAAAGGTAACTTCACTGGAACGTAATTCAATTATCTTGGCAGGTTACTGTGTGTATGTCTGTCCGTAGTGTAATAAAACGTTGCACAATAAAGTACCTGTTTGCCAGTCTAGCAAACACATAAAAACCAACTTTATTTACAGGAGAGTAAGCCCAACAGTTATTGAATTTAAGCTGCTGTAGCCGTTGCTAAAAACGTTTAGGAATTAAATATAAGGTTAATTTTATTTCGACATGAATTTCGGTATGTAAAATTGATTAATAAATGGAAATGTATCACAAATATATAAAAGCACATATTAATATAAACTGATGTTTTTTTATATCTTTTCGAAAAGCAAACAAAAGTTTTTGCTTTCACGAATTGCTTCATAGGAGTAATAAGTGTTGTGTTCCCTTTAAAAAATATCCAGTCAAACACCAAAACCGTCAAAATTTAACCTTAGAAAATAAAAAACACTCTCGTTACAAACCGCATTATTTGTCAAGCAAATTTTGTTCTATACGCTTCTTTTTGCATTTCCCCGGCAATCTAAACTAGCGGTCTGATTACACCCGGTCGCAGGATTTTATCTGCTTAGCCTCTAATGAGCTTGTAGTAAAAACTTGTAGGCAAAATAAGGCGTACACAACCCTCTTGCCGTTACGAATTATCCAATCAACTATGTGCTCGTTAAAGAAAACGACATTGTTTTTTAATTCCATGCGGAATTCATGTGTTTCCAATTTAATTGTCTGCCGTGTAACGTGAAAGCTAATAATGCGCAAGAACATGTATAATTAACTAGATTTTATATACAGAGGTTTGGCTAATATTTTTTAGTAAAATATCCTATACATCATACCCATGTATAGGATTCCTTGTATTGCCAGTTTGTAGATGCAATCTTTAAATATCACATTCTTCATTACAGGACTTATCTATAGCATAACTTGATGTTGTTCTACGGATTCTAAGTTCAATTCTCGCCTGGGCTAATGTATATGACAAATGCATATTGACGAGAAAAATAGTTATTTGCGTTGTGCTACGAGCGCTAACCGTTGAGCGTCATTTTGTAATATCAGTCAAGTCAAATTTTTATAATATAAGTCAAGGAAGCGCGGTAAGAAGAAGCGGTATTCTCCGTAAAGACAAATAATACAACAAATAGAAAAAGTAATTACCTACTACTCATAGGTATTGTACCGATGCGTCGCCCTGACGTCCCGCCTGCGCGCTGTTTGACGGAACCTTAAATCTAGATATCGATGTCGTAGAAGTAGAGCATGTTAAAATATGTTCTATGCGTTTTTGTTACTTACTGGTGAACAGTAAGAGTTTTTGTATTTGAATGATAAATGAGGTGGCGGTCGTGTGCCACGAAGTGAGTTATGGAATATACATTAGAGGTTCTCACGGCCATGTCGAAATGCGAGATCGTAAAATAAGACGTGGAACTTTTTGTCGAAGATCTTGTCTTTTTAACACGAACAATGTAAAAAGTATGTAGTTGTGTAACTCATTTACCAGTTTAGTTATCTCGCACATGTCAGTTAATATGAACTTTAAACTTTTTTATATTTTTTTGTAATTTTTATTTTTATATACCTTTTTATATATTCTTTTTTATTTTAATATCTATTATATATAAAATCTTGTTTAGTGAAGCCAATAAAGATTAAAGAACAAAAAAATATGAACTTTATTGTAGTTTAGTAACTGATTTATTGGCTTTCTCAATACTCTACACACTCACATCCTCACACATGATTTCCTGTGGCGCGGGTAGCATAGACATTTTCTTTGTTTATGAATCACGCCACTATTGTTCATCTCGTTCCAGAAACGCAAGACACCTGGTGATTCTACATTAACCCATCATTTGTAAGTGCGCTTGTGCGTCGTGTCCGACACAAACCAAATGGAGCACAATCAAAATCGGACGTTTTACTTCTTTGAAATAATGTATTTACTTTTATCTTGACTAAGTTCATGTTGCTCGTAACATATATATTACGGACTAAATCTGTGAGTTCCTTAGCTACGTTAGGAGAATTCGGTTTGTGTTGTGTTATCTATCTTATAACTTATGTTTTATTATAGCTATATTTACTATTGAAATTATTTAATACTCGTATATATCATTTCATATTATAAGTTCGTTCGAAATTAAAACCCTTAAAAAAAACTTCAAGCGCCTCTAAGAATAACAATTTTGACTACAGATTTCTTTACTTTTCACAAAAAATTGATATTCGACAATTTTTGTAATTTTTAATTTTGAGCCTTGAAAACTTAAAAATGAAATGTATATTCGCGGGAGAATTAATCATACCTTTAGGGACACCCTTTGTACAATATGATTTTTTTCATTCTCGTAAAGACTGCATTTTGTGGGTTTCTATTCGGATGTAGTGGACATGCGCTCATCTATTTGTTAGTCCGGACGCGGGGTCACTGTGAGACAATTGATTCATCGAGACGACGCAAATGTCGGACTGCCATATTGACCCTCATGATGTATGCCTGTTAAAACAGAGAGATAAATTTAAATAGTGGAATGGAATTATTTAAGTTCGTATACCATTTTTTAAAAAATATACCCCGAACTTAAAATTTACATATAGGTATTATAAATAATTTCTATTTGCTATTGGTAAAAAAGTTATTAAAATTTGGTTGTTACGTTGTTCAATTAATTTAATCTTTTAATTTTAATGAATCCGCCTTATATAGTACAATTCAATCTGTATACGCAGTTGTTTTGAAATTATTGTCAAACTTAAGTTTTTTTAACTTTTAGTTTTCTTCAGTAATACGCTAAAATGAATATGATATTTATTAGTAGATATCTATATGATGAAATATGCAGAGCTCTTTTGTATAACACACCGTAAAATTTTACGTGTGAGTAAGACCTGTTTCCGGGATTCTGAATGTCCATTGGAATAGGTAAAATAATAAAACTAGCTAGTAAGCTGATAAAATGATGCAAGAGTTCAATAGAAAAGGTTAGCTCTCGTTTCTAAATAGTGCCAAATGTCAGTAATGTAATACATTAAGAGTCTATTACACTTATCTTACACAATAACTGTTTATAAGCGTTGTAAATTATGGCTTGCGATGTACATTAAGTTTTGACAAGCGCTAAGTAATAATGCTGCTACATATGCAAACTCAACGAGATCGATGCCACCGTTTTAATATCTTACAAATTCCGCTGTGAAGCAACTATTAGTTGTGTTTCAGTTTGAATGGTGTAGGTGCTCAGACCCAGGATATTTGATGCGACTAACTTAGTCCTCAGGAATAGCAACGCAACTGTG
>DWJH01000226.1:0-12405 GCA_018248735.1 Tagiades litigiosa | reverse complement strand
CATATGACCAAAATACACCGTCATCACTCGTTTTTAAAAAGCTGTGCGCAATTGAAAGGGCTAAAGATAACAGAAATGCTACGCGTGTCTTAAGCTTGAGCATGACCCCATTTAGGAAAGACAGCTGTCTCGTTGAATAGTAAAAGTACCGACGAATGCGACACGTACAAGTATGTGTGATTTATGGCTTCAACCTATTAACGGTCACTACAGAACATCCACCAAGAAGACAGTGGACAATCAAAACGTGGAATTCTTGTGAACTTGCAGACCTGAAGGCAGATTTATGATAAGTACCGAGACTGTTTCTTTGCACATTGCGATGATATGTCACATGGAATGGTAAAATATAAGTAACGTAACCTTTCTTTGAATGAATTTCCGTCTGTTTTGTGATCAAAGTCGTCTCGCTCTCAATGTTAATATAATGAGCGATATCATAGTTTTGTATGATTCGATAATTAATTATGAACATTGAATAAAAGTCATTTAGACAAATGCATCATTCGTACTTTTATAACGAAGCATGTTTTACTAACTGGAAGTACCACAATTAAGATTTTTTTCCCTCCTTATAGTATACATGCCACCCGCATTGACATAAAAAAGAACCTTTGAATACGAAGAATTATCTGTCACATAAATATTTGAAAACAGAAATGACCACCAAGACCTTAGACGGATGCGGTTTGCTAACAAAACAGCCACCAAGTGACACTTTAAAAATTTTTCTTAATACATTTTTCTTCCGTCCCCTTTAATGACTCATCTACTTATTGCCAGATTATTTTTATAACGCGAAAATAATGAGGATAAGTGTCGTGAAGAATGGAAGCGGACAGGGTCGGGGCGCGGGTTAATCATTGTTGGCAGCGCGGCGCGGCGTGCTCCATCGCGCCGGGATAAGCGGCAATTTGTCAATCACCAACGTGAATGCCTTACAAAAGCTTTCAATAAATGCCTCGTGCCTAGCTGCCGCGCCGCCGACGTCACTGCCAAAACCATTTATAATGTAACGACCGGAATTTTCAGCTCAGATTTGTTTTATTAGTAACGTAACAGATGGTCATGTAATTCCCGGTCTGTTAATGAAGGTCCTAATAGTAGCCAATCTCAATACGATCCTTTATTTTAGGTCGGTCGCGCGCCGTTGCTACTTTCAAAGTGTACTTTGGTGGCCTGAACATCCCAATCGTCTCTTAAGACACGTTGAGACATTGAAGCACCAAATCATGACTAATTTCTATCTGGCACATTGCTTTATCGTCTGTCTGGAAATAACCGGCCTCTATGTAGATTGATAGATCATCAAACAATTTCCACTCTTAATTAATACTCATGTTAATTTTTATTTGTAAAAAGTCAGCGAACCGTTACATTACTTTCGCAAAATGTAAAGTCTATTAAAATTCATAAATACTTCACTATTCATTTGTTCTCTTTCAAACACAATTTCACAAAATATTTATTGCACAATATCATGCATCCGCAATTTGATACAGATTCTGTTCTATTTTTATTTCTGTCGTTTCACCAGCAAACGTAGTCGACGATAGACTGATGTGCTGCTTTCATAATATAACTGTCTATAAAGCTAAATCAGGCACCGCTATTTTTATTAAAACATAAATTTTTCCCTAGATTCTATCTGGTTCTAGCCAGCGAAACATTTTTGGTATTTTTATTGGTACAGAAATAGCACAGTTTATATTACTTGTTTGGTCACATATTTTGAGTTAAGCATGGGTTATCCAAAAGGCACTTGTTATTCACTAGATTCGTCACAGCTGCATTGATTTTGTCACGTCAAGTATCCAAACATAGAATATATAGGTTTTTTAAGATAAAAACCAACTCGTAAAGTAATGTAACTGTATACAACCATAACGAATACTTTAAAATTTATCTTGAAAGTACATTCTAAAGGATCACAAGAGAGATTTCAAGTCTTGAATAAAAATACAGATTCAGGCACTTTCAACTGGCAATCTTACAATCAGCTGTTTAGTGCAATGAACTCTGCAAAAACTTATGAAACAGGCTTAAGCAGCTTAGGGTTGTCAACAGCCAGCGTAAATCAGTTTATTTTAATTTATTGATTAGTTGAGAAATAATATTTTACGGCTATACATATTTAATTTCTTTTTTATTAAAAATTAAGGAATTTGATAGTAACATACTATAAATGTAATATTACTAAGAAGTATACATTTATAGTATGTTACTATCAAATGTTTATATTATTAACTATAAAACATTTGCCAAACATGATCAACAATATACATAAACCACTAAACGTTCATTAAAATAACAATATCTATAGGTACATATTTTGTAGGAAACCGCATAATGTTATTTCAGTTATTAGAGTAACCCATAATCCATTGTTCAACTCAAAGTCAATAAAACTAGGTGCGGTACATATATCGGAACATACGAATCAAAATTCGAAGTTCACTAACGTTGTTTTTTTATTATACATGTATTTAATTTTTTAAGAGTTTTACACACTTACCCCCCTCCCCCCACACACAAACACAAACAGTCTAACCCGGAACCATCGGTTCGTCGGACTATGTTGTGTATCAGAGCCATATATATATTTTTGTGTGTAATCGGTCGCTATACGAGTAATACGAATGTTATACGAGTAACAAACATTGCGTTGATTCATTTTAATACTTGAAAATAGTTCCAATCGATCTGATACAGCTAGGGTATCTCATATCAAACAATCGAAATCAATTAAAAGAGCAAACAATACAGCTATTACGAACCGTGATAACCACTGAAAGACCAAAACGAAATTGCTTTGTACTCCACATGTCGTTCACCCAAACCGCCTTTTTCTATTACCCTTAGAGCTTGACTTTTAGACCTTACAAAGACTTCGCCATTTAATGTCATAAATCATGTGGCGTTTTATTTACACATTTAGGTTTTAACATAAAACAAAATTGAGTATTGTTTATAAATTTATTTGCATATATAAACGGCTGACTATTTTTTAAAATATTGAAAATATTTCAGTGAAGGTCGATAAATAATATTATATTAATGTTACATTGAATCATTTCATGTTTTTGAAAAGTTGCTACATGTTTTCCAAAGTCTTTTGCTTTGCGTACCTAACACAACAAATATAATTACATATTTAAAAAGTGCCTGAAACTATTGTGAATAAATTGTATAAACTGCATGTCTAACTTATAATATACATAATATACTAAATTAACAAATATATGAATATTGAACAAACCAAAAATGATATAAAAGATTCGAGTGTCTATGCTGTTTTTATATCTTCTTCAATTACCGACTTTTCGCAGCATGTCAGATAATGAGTATGCACGATTGATAAATTATAACAACGTGATAGTCACGATTTGCTGAGTAATTCTCATTTCGTATACAGTTGCTTAGAAGACCTTAATCACGTATATGTATCAACTGTAGACAATCTATATTTATAGCTATATTTAGTAATACTTTGTCTGTTAGCTAGCTAGCCAGAGGGGAATTTTTACACGCACCAGCACTTGCTGAAGACATAGAATTTGCTAACATTAGTGCTTACTTTGTTACACAATATTCTTGCCAAATCTATGTTTCCATGTCTAACCTTCTAGTCATGTCGTGAAAAGTGTATGTATACTTAAAAATCTCTTAAATACATACGTATACTTAAAGATTCCTGCTAAGCCATAAAAATTTAATTTGTAGGTGTATGTCGGGTCAATTGCAGCATCAATAAATTATATCGAAGAAGATTTATGTTAATATACTGTCATCAGCTTTTATCAATTGTGGTAAGCCATCATCATCAATTTTCACTCAATTCTTGTAATAGAACGCTGTAGATTACGTTAATTATGTTAATCACAAAATATTTAGCCGTCACAGAAATACAAAGTATGTCACATTTTTAAGTTTTAAAACAATTTGTCATTTGGTCAGCAGTTTATAAATCTTTTCAAAAGGTTTCAAGGCACTTATAATATTAAAGTTTTATGGTATAATTTAAAAAGCCTTAAGTTATTGGACTGGTAAAACCGCGGCAATCTTCGCAATTGTTCGACGTTACGAGTGTGTTCAGTTCTTCTCGCGTGACTATAATGACGGAAAGTTAATTTGCTTGAAACATTTCTCACGGTATTTCACAAATGACGCCAGTTACATCAGCCATTAGTGCAATAGTCGCACTTATTAAATGGTTACCTACCTCTACGAGCATATACTTGACGTATATAACAAATTGTGAGTGTAAAGCGAATGTATATTCGTGATATCATTATAAGCTTTTTTGGAATTTTTGAGAGCGCCTACGATTTATTTTAATCTCTATAAATTTACACATAATAATTTTTTTTGAAAATAAAACTGTTTTATTTTATGAACTATTTTTAGTTTATTCTGTCTCGTAATCTTTTAAATATCCAACATCGTATATTTAAGAAAACACAATTATAATTCGTAAGTTTGTAAGCGAGAATGCTCTTACGTAACACTATTTAAAGATAACTATTACTAGGTATATTGTATACTTCGTACGCTTAGTGGTTAGGGTGGTAGTTTTGGACGTTGGCGGTTAGACACCACAATACCATGCATGTATAGGTTGGAATGCCGGGAAATATTAATATTATATCTGTGATCGACATCGAACAATACTTATATTGTACTGTTCAACGTTTGAGGTTAGTTATAAAACAAAAGATAATTCAATAGGTAGAACATCCGCCTTTGGAACTTGAGCAATTGAGAGAATGTAAACCTGGTTGTTAGTAACAATAAAGAGAGAGTTAGTAGGCAAATCAGTGTAAGACGGCGACACCTACTCGGTGTGAGTCAGAACACATCTGGTGTTGTGCAAACTTAGGAACGTCACCACAATCGTCTAGTTGATACTTGCCTACTGTATGTTAGGGATGTGCTCGGTCGAATAAACAATTAATAATTACGTAACAAATTTTGTAGATAATTTTCAATGTTATATTTTACATATTTACATTAATTTACATTATTAGTTTACATTAATGGTGGTAAAAGAATCATATATTTTTGATTTTCCAAGGTATACAAACTGTTTTTGATCATTCTGATTAAATAATGACAAGTTTTACGCAGCTTTCCTTGTGTTTATGAAGATTGTTAAGCCGGACTACCGTCTACAAGTTTAATTTATGAGCACCCAACACCAGTAAACTAACTTTTATCTGTCAAATATTCCTCTAACGACCATATTTTATAGAAAAAAAACCAGATTAGATGATAACAGTTCCATGTAGTCATAATGTACTTAATTAAAAGTAATCATTATAATCGGATATGCTTTGTGTGTCGACCGGTAAGACGGTCTTGTAAGATAAATGTCAAAACAAAATTTTGTATTGTTGCAGGTGAACTGAGGCCACTGCTGGATATAATCCTGTCAAGGAATAATGCTGAGCGTGATCTTTGGTTTTCCAAATCTAACCTCTTCTCTCTACAGAAGAACACTAGGATTTATTCCAAAGCTTCTAACATAATGCCCAAGTACATTTTTGATTTTTATATAAAAGTTGAATACTGGTGAGAAAGATCCTTTCGGCATTGTGTGAATAATACCCAAAGAAATATTCGTTCTCTTAGCTTTTTAGATTAATAATTTAGCATTTAGTTGTGTTTAATAGTGTACGCGACTTAATTATTTGTAGTTGTTACGAATAGCGCCATCTATTATCAAGTCTTAGAACTATCACATGTCATCAGTGTAGATAATTTTATAATAATTTTTAATTAAGTAGTTGTCTGTATTCATTTCCATCAATTGATAATCAGTAGCTTCCTTTGGACCATTTAGTGGTTTTCGTGTATTTTGCAGATGGTTTTTTTGTATATTTTTAGGAATCCTTAATCATTTATTTATATACATTCACAAATGCCTCAAATATGTAGTGACCACTTAACATTCAGAAAAAGATAAGGTTTGGTTTGGTTTTGTGTGAATTAATTTTTTTTTAAGGTTTTAATTTGAAGAACTTCTTACATATTATGTATTGCATATATTGTAATCCTTACGTGAGTAGTAAATATCTGTAGATCATAATAACTGTAACCAACCTTAAACTGACTTACTTTTTTACGATATTGTTTAGACTTTATTTGCTGCTTTTAGGGTTCATGTTTACTCAAACATCCTGGTTAAAGTTTTTTTTATATAGTTATAAATCGCGTATGTAGTCTAAATTGAAGAGCCGCTGTTGCGCTGCGTTGGCTGCCTCTGCTTCTCCGTCAGGCCCCAGGATCGATGCTCGTCCGCAGCAACATCTAAAGATATGGGATGCATGTACTTTTTGTACAGATAACGTAAAATTTTAACCAATATTATAACTCAGTTAAGTTTGTGTATGTTTGCGAGTTTTAATTTACTTAATCAAGAAAAAGAAAATATATGTAGTATTTTGATATTCATTTAAGAAAACAAGCATGTTTCAAAGTTTTTAATATTACTAATATTTATCGTGGATATGATCATGTCCCTTATTAATGTCGATTATAGTTACCAGTTTGTTATGTTATAGTAAAATTGTGTTTATGTGTATAAAAATGGCCAGGTAGATCAAAATAAACGAAATAAAACACGTCTAATTCAAACCACTTTTTATTTCGTGTTCATTTTAATACAACATACAAGTAAATTTATCATCAGATATTATTTATCAATTCTTAATTGCTAACTTATTATTACCTGAATAACAAGTAGTATGTATGCTGAACGTTCGGTATTAACTATAACCGAACGCTTTGGAAAAATACAGAAATGCGTATAAATGCCGTCCAACTCACACTTAGCGTAACACAAATAAACCATTACATTAACAAACCTTACATAAACCCTTCAAATCTGGAATGTTCGAGAAAGCGACAACACGCTGGCTCCACGCACACGAATAAAATTAATTCATCAAACAATAGTCAAGACAACCGTGTAGAACAAGAAATACAGCTCCACTGAACATCATAAAAAAGTCTTATCAAATGGAATTCCAAATGTCCGCCGCGTCGCAATGTGCCGTGATATTTCAAAGATAGAATTAAAAACAATTACATATTTTTGTGCTACGATTTATGTTTTACAAAGCATTAAAAACAGTTTATAAAATGTCTAGAGAAACACGACAAACATAACTTGTAACTTGTAGCTCACTGCGACGCGGCAGTATTCGATTTAACGCAGAAACGTAAAAAATTTCACTCCGTGATTACCGACGTTTTAGTGTAACGCAGAACAAGTGAACGTGGTCAAAGAGCTTCAAATTGCCTCAAATGGGACGAACAAACGTAAACGTAAGCGATATCGTTAATAATAAAGGTGTGTTCAGACGTTAAGCGTCAGACGCGCGAAGCGAACGCGATTACCACACAAACATTCGAACCTATATATGAGCACGTGTTTTCTCAAAATGCGGGATCGTCGCTGCACCAGCGCCTGACTCTTGTCCAAACACTTGAGATTACGCTTGTCGTCTGAACATACCCTAATAATGCTTGTGTGGTATATTTTCAGCGCATTTACAATACACAAAATGTGTGGATCTTTGCATAATACTAGTATGACAAAATTAACATAGTATTCCTATTTCCTACTTTAAACAATACCTGTCGACTAGTCAACTACAATTACACCCAAACGTTCGAGTTTAGTCACAAATGAGGTTATTTTGCATATATACTGAGCATCTCGGCGACCAGCTTTTGAATTTACCTTCAAATTAAAACATATCGGATGAGTTGCTACACAGCAGAAAAAGGTGAGATGTAGATAATTTTGTTTAATGGCATGTTCAAGTTAGATACTTAGCAGGCTGTGCTACATGTTAACTGTCATGTTTATAACTAGTAATAGCTTACATGATGTTATATGCCTGCAACCGTGGACTATACCAATGTCCAGCATCATTGCCACACCTTAAAGATCGGTTAAGATCAGTTCAAGAGTGTATTGTTAATGTGCTGAAATCATTTCTCGTTTCAAAGCGGTATCGATCTGTTATATCGAAATATATCTTGGCTTTGATTACTTTTGTTACATCCCATCTGGACAAGCTTACCTTATAGTACTTAAGACTACTTAAAAAGCGACGGTAAAATAAATAGCTGAAACAAAATAAAATCACATTAAAAACACAAACGCACTACACACAAACGTAAAATCAACTTGGATTAGGTACTGGAAGAGTAATGAAACTAATTGTTATCAATATAACTAATACTAACACTCAGCGTATACTTTAGCCATTTTTAAAACTTAGACAATTGTGGCTTTGCCATTGAAATATAATATAATAAATATGTAGGGCTGTTCAAAATATATATGAGTTTTTAGATGCGGTAAGTATTTTCTGCATCATAAAGGACCTGACAAAGAATGGTAAACATCATTTGAAAATTCATTCAAAGGTATCTTATCTATTTTAAACAACCCATTAGTTGACCACACCGTAACTTTTGTGCGTAAGTAAGCAAAAATTATATTTCAACATTTTTGAAAATATAACCATTTTCAATGTTCTATTCCTTCTTCGTATGCCTGTTGAAGCACTAAATATCTGAGGAATCTGTGGTCAACGTATTAAAACTATAGATGCAAACAAACAGATAAATAATAGAAGATTTTACAAGTATTCACGATACAGGTAATGATATTTTGCAACTGAAACAATTTTTCAATTAGCGCCCAAGTTTTAATAAATTCGAATCTAGTGTGAAATAAAATTGCTACTATGAGCAGAAAACACGTACTCAACATTCAAAATGAAGGGTGAGTCGCAGTACATTTCCAAATTGAAGGTGTAAAAAGGAACATTACATACTAAAAGAATCTTACCGACACATTAAAAGTGTCAAAAACTCGTGACTAGAAAATGGCGTAAAAACGCTGAAACACAGATAAAGAATAGATATACTATTAAAGTACCACGAAAAAGTTACCTCACGAAAGTACCACAAACTTAGGGCTAAACTAACCGAAATATTTCTGACTAGCTCCATAAATACAATAAATTACCACTTAATAAATAATAATAAATTAGAATTTAACATTGAAAAGTAAAATTGCTCATTTAACTGTTGTCAAAACTGTAACTATACATAAATAAAACAATGCGATAAATAAATGTGTGGTTGACGTGACCAGAAGTGCGAAGGCGAAAACAGGTGAATCAGTTTTTTTTTCAAAACGTCAGAACTGTCAAATACAATCTAATATAACATGAACACTAAACAACTAGATATCATTTACCACGATTTCTCTTGCAGCGCTCTCGTTTTGAGGGCCCGAACTACCCGTCAACCATTTCAGTATCAAAGTCCCTGAATGTTTCTTGCCAAGAAACACTTCGACTTATTGCCAAACTCGCAAAAAGGTCACAAAGTTCACACACACCGCTCAAATTACAACAACGACACAGGATCAAATCGTGGCAAAGATATATTTTACCACACGTTAAGTTTAAATTCCTACACAGATATAAACCTTAAGTACCGAATAGCATTCAAGTTCATTATGAAAAAATATATCATTGGAAATATTTTTCAACTTCTCTCCTTAACATCAAACCACTCAAGAACAACTTTATTATGCATGTGACAACCGAATATTATAACTACACTTTTATCCCTAACAACATTTTGGCAACAAATATTTTTTCATTTTTTCATTTTTCCACCAATTTCAACAGCAACATCAACATTACAGAAGTTAACGTTACGTTCGTTAAATTTACCAATTTTCTATCCAATTCGTTTATCATCGTCTTTAGAAAGAAGACATAGAAAGGTATCGACAGAAAATATAGTGATTAGGATGACTCCAGCTGACAAACCGACTAACCCAACGCAATTCAGCCTATCAAATTTAATTTAAATATAAACTCTTCCCTCAGTTTATCACCTGGAGTCATATCGAAGCGAACTGATGCAGTGTTATACCTAACCAATAAAAATAATTATCCAGATTTTTTTTATATTTTTTTAGTATTTTTAAATTTCTGTGATCAGTCTTAAAATTGAGTCATACGACCTAAGTAAGAAATGATGAACCCTTAAATTTACCTTAAAACATCACTAGGCCAGAACTATCTGAATGTGTTACAGGTCATAGTTGTGAACTGTATAATAGAGTGAAAGTGTAATAAGAACCATTTAGGGGAAACGTGGAATAGACATAGAATATGTAAGTGTAGGCGACAATTTGATGACGATATTTCTTACATAATTGTTGTTCTTTTGGATAACATTTCATTCCTCGTATTGACAAGTCGTCACAATACCCACAATGTCCGTACATATATTCAAACATTTGAACCGGGAAACGAGAAAGTTTAACTGTCCAAGGAAAAGGCTTCCGCTAGTAAGGCTCTCGGGGAAACTAATTAACACCACCCCCAAAATATACGTTCGTATATGGGCCAAGAGTTTTCAACATTGAATAATTTTTCATTTTATAATTATCTTAATACTAAAGAGGACAAAAAAGAAAGGAAATATTACGAATATATTAAAAACAACAAGTTATTAGCGAAAACCATCGCATTTTATAATAAGATCAACATTGTTTTTCGTTATAGTAACATTATCCACTTATGAAGTAGAGATGTGAAACAGACCGATAAAGGTGCTAAACAAGTGACGGGCGCCGTCCGCCGCGACACCCGCGCCACCTAGCATCGTTATCCACAATACAAGATCGTTTCCCTTCGATTATCCTCATTGTATCAAAAATATCTGCTAAAATAGCCCTTTCCCCTAGAGAAAACTCCATAGAGTACAATTTGAACAGTCTCAAAGTAACTAATGTAGGTAACAATTATCAATGTTTTGGGGATATGCACGAATTGTAATTTCCAAATCAACAACTACCAATACGTTAGGACGAAGATGAAGCGATACCTACATAGAATGCTACGGCAACACCTAAACTAGCCTATATCATATACGGGTACAAGATTATAATAAGTATATATTACCGCAATACGGCTAAATGCATCATAATGATATTTTGAAACACGGAAATATTAAGTCTGTACAAAATGCAAATGCGTTTTCTCAAACTTCTTTTATAAAAGGATTAAAATAAGCCTTCGAATTTAAGGCCACGGCGTATCATGGTGTTTCGGTAGGTAATTTTAAAATTACTGTAGTTTATATTATTTTCTTACAGAAGTCGTCGTACTAATGATGGGCCTTATTTACATTAGAAGCTCATGGTGATCTGCAAACACACGCGCAACGGTGATGCAGCTCGCACACCAGCTAGATGGAAGTTTCAGTGTTTCAAATTGTAATGCCGAGCGAAGCATTTTCAATGGGAAAGTGTGAGATACATTTCGATTCATCGAAACATCTTAACCTACGGTGATTCCACTACTGAGAGCGTTGGGTAAGACAGCTCTACTAATAATATTCGTATGTAAAAATATTGGTGACAGACTGTTCAAAGCTCAAGTGTCTTAACCACTAGACTAACATAGACAATGCCATATCTAAAAATACACACTACATCATAACGCTAAGTAGGATATAATTAAATTATTTTTCATAAGCTGTGTTTTAAAATCTGGCAGGATGTCAATTATGTGTAAAATTTGTGTGTGGACAATTCAAGCATCATATAACTAATTTAGTTTAAAATTACGTGCATACACATATTACGATAACATTTAATTACCTAAAAGCAATTTCACCGACGACTAGCTTCATTGAGAAAGATTCCAAATCATCGCTGTACCGCTCAATCTTTTCCAACAGAACTTCAAACATTAACAAAGCCAATTGGTCTATTTAATTTTCATCTATTTTCAATGTCACTCCACTAGGTGGCTGATATGTTACGTCCCAAAAGGTGAAACAATTTACTATTAAAACATTTCAATTTTAACTTTTTAACATCGCGAAAACCGGCTTAGTATTGTCAGCAGATCAAACATCAAAATTTTCAAACTTCACTAACCATTCCTTCTATCCAAACATCATTCTAATAATAAGAAATATTACTTTTGATATGTCATTAGCTAATCCATCGCCTATTCTATGCACTTTCATTTGGAATCTTTCCGCGTATAAAACATTAAATTAAATCACACACCTTAAAATTACAATTACGAAGAGTATATACCTTAAGACACGTTAGGAAAATAAAGTTTATAGATTGTAATGTTATATACTTGTAAGTCATCCAAATTTATTTCTCACGATGAACGACATAAAAAATAACACAGACCACATAACCCGGATATCATGTAAGTTTATCACTAGCACTAGTCTTGTTCAACACTTCACAAAATCACGTCAACGTCTTACGCCGCACATACGCATTATACGATTGTCCATTGCAAACTTTTCACATTCGAACGTTTAGTTGAC
>DWJH01000225.1:0-12406 GCA_018248735.1 Tagiades litigiosa | reverse complement strand
CTAAAGAAATTTTCTACTTGCATTTTCATCTGCTATTACACAAACCCATAGGCATTGGCTCCTAAGCTCTCTTTTAGTCGCCTTTTACAACTGGCAGAGGTTATCTTAGTACTATTCTAGTCTCGTGCTACAGGGACTAAGTATATATCGAATCTATACATGCAATATGTGTAATAACTAAACCAACGGTGGATTCGATCACTCACGTCTCTTTCGCGGGTTCCTTTCTAGGGCGGCCCCTCTTGCGGGTCGGTGCTGGCGGGGTGAGGGTGGATCCTGGCGCTGCGGACTGCGAGGGCGTAGGCGCCGACGCCGCGATGGAGCTCCGACGCTGCCACGAGCTATTACGACGCGCCTTTATGCGTTGCACCTGTATGTAAGTAACTTATATTACTTATAGTTTTAGTAGAATACATTTTAAGAAGATCTGTATATTGAGTAACAATCACGTACATTGACTAATATTAGTTATAAGGGTTTCTTATTCTATGTCGGATTCTTATAACTGAGATGGTCACTTATTAGATTAGTATTTCAAATCAATGTATACAATCGTGGTCCAAGCAAATCTATATACTTCTTAGGTGATTAAAGCTTGAACATAACGCGAGATCTAGTAGTGTAGGTACCATGACTAATATTAGTTCTAGTGGTGGTTAGAAATGACTAATTTTTCGAAATATCTTGCGTACACTCTGGTGGAGTTTAGTGCAATGGAGCATTTATTTATCTTAATATTACGCCATTACCTCACAAAAAGGAAAACTTTATTATACTTGTGCAATTTTTCACCCAAATTTTTATATATAAATAGTAATAAATAGCATACTTCTGGACTTTTCTCTTCCTGTACATATTCTTCGTCATCATCATGTTCTTCTGAATCGCTATCTTCTCTGGAGCTGAAATGTGGGAATTCAAATTAAAGGTAACTACTTCTTTTCATATAGTTAAACTTCTTAATTAACTATAGAACTATTAATAATCCTTTCTTTTTAACTTTTTAAAAACACTATATTGGGTAGATAATGTAAAATATATTATGTTTTTACGTGTCGCGAATCATTTTGGCGTAATCCTTGATTTTGGAAGGTCGCGTCGATCTGCGAATGCCGTCATCAGTACCGCTCTTATCGCTCGTGCCATTTTTGATGGCGCTCTGGGAATATAAATGACGAAATGTTTAATTTATGAACTCTCACATAGTTTGACTAACCCAAGTGGTACATTTTTGATTTTGAATAAAATTTATTTCAAGATTTTGAAATACAACTTGCAGATTGGATTACATTTTAAGATTACATTAATAGCAATCGCTAACAATTTTCACATGACTCTATATGCTATATAGGATTTAGGCAAGATAAAAAGTTACCTTGTTATCATCATCTTTGCTGCTGAGTTTCGTTTCTTTGCCTTCCTTTGGTTCTTTATTTTCTTTGGTGATTAATTTCTTTTCTACTTGTTTCTTTTCAGGGAGAGGGGTCTTGATACCTTGAGCCTTCTTTTCTTCAGCGGGTCTATAAATACCCTTTCTATCAATATATAATTATTAATTAATATGAGGATGAATATAATAGGTGCTAATAATAATTACTGTGATAAGGTTCTTTTTAATTAGAACAATAGAATTTTAAACGACCACTTGCCATAACCTCAAAACTTTCTATTGACCATGTATATGATAGCTGTTTTGCTATATTTCTCGTTCAAATTGATGTCTTTTCAATCTTGCGGGACACAAAAGAGACTCACGCCTTTTAAACCGAATCACAATTCGAATAAGTTGCTTCGCAGCAAAAATAGATGGAGAGAATAGCCTACAAATTTGTTATTCTGTATACATTCTGTATACTACTACAAATAAATATACTTTTATATTGGATGGCTTAATAAGCTACTTAAAAAAGGATCAATTGCTATATAATCATACTTTAGTTTAGGAGTGGAGGTATGCAGCGGCGGTCGTCCACGGGACCTTGGAGCTTCCAAAGATTTCACCGGAGTCTTGACGGCTTCAGAGCGGCTATTTGTCTGGTGGAAAAATATGTATTTTTATATTATTGTATACAGGTAAGGTAAGGTATGAGGCACCCATAACATAAAAACTGGAACGCAAATCGTAAGAGTTGTTTCAAAGCTCAAATGTAAGTATTGTTGCCATTTAGCCTTACACTCTTAACACTAAATATAATGTTAATACCAACCAAATTCAATTTTTTACTATCATAGTTTTTCAATGTTTTCTTAAAGTGAGTCACTTAGAAATTTTATATAAGATACTACTATTACTTACTCTTTTGAGATCCTGTAACTCTTTCTCCAATAAACGCAATGATTTGTCACTGGCCGTTTCAATCTTGGATTTTTCTTTTTGAACAGCTGCTGCAAATAAATCAACAATATGTCAGTAACTCCAGTATGCTTGAAAAAGTCAAACATATAAAAATCGTCTAGTCATTATTTATCAGAAAAAAAAACAGATAACTCACAGTTTTCAATAAATTGCCTTTGGATTGAACTGGACTTATTTTCTTCAGGTTTCTTAGCAACCACCACCTGTATAAAAGTAAACACATATTATTAAAAAACCAATAAACTATAATAACAAATACTAGTAAATGAATAGCTGGTTTTTTTTTGTTTCGTTATACTGTAAAAACTACTGACTCAATTGGCAAAAAACGTATACCAGAAGAAATGTGTTTTGTTTGACGTATTAGCATATATATATGTAAAATAACAGTCATGGTCAGTCAGAGGTCACATACAGGTTTAGCTGGGAGTACAGGCTTGATTGTAGCTCTTTCTGGTGGTTTCTCTGAAACAATCTTCGTTGGAGCATGCACTCGAGTGACCTTATTCAATGTGGCCATCTGTGTAAAGGATTGTGAAGATTCCGATCCGCTTTCTGCAATAGAGAGTTTTTGTTACACCATATACAAAATATGAACGAAATATTATACATATAGTGAAATTAATAAAAGGAATAAGTGGCAATTTGTTTGATTTTTACGAACATTTTTCAAACGAATTTTATAATTATATAAATTTTAATTTAATGTTCAATAGTTAGATGTAATATATATAAAATTAGAATTGAAAATAACATTACTTATATGAGACAGATTACCTTCGGAATTAGAGTTGTCTTCCATTCTTTGCTGTGGCTTTGGCTCATTTGTAACTTGTTGCTTCCTTATCTATTTTAAAAAGAATACATATATATAATAACATTTGTATTTAAACACAAAAAAATGTTATAATTTTTTTATTCCACACATTATTATCCGTCTCAGTCACAATAATATAATTTAATTTATTATAACTAGTCTTAGTTATGTTTAAAATTTTAAGTTAAAAAAAAGATTTGTTTATAAAAATTGTTGTTTGTTAATGAAAAAATGTTTAATTATAATTATTTTTGTTACTCACCATAAATTCATCAGCTTTTTTAATTTCTACAACCATATGACCATCTTCTTCTTTAACTGAAAGTTACAGAGCATATTACTACTAGTCGTTAATGATTTTAACGAAGATAATAATGGACATAAATTAAAAAATTTCAATAATATCAGTTTGTATACCTAGAGTGCTTAAAATAAAAGAAACAATGTTTACTCTAATCTCTTTAAAATAAATATCAGAATGATTTATCTAGATATCTATTAGTGATTCTATTTCGAAGCCAAGTTTCAAATATAAATGATAACAAGTTACCATTTATACAGTTATCATCATCTTCCTCTTCAATATCTTCATCAGCCTCACCCTCTACATCTATATCAGGATCCTCAGCATCCATGGAAATTTCATCCAGGCCCAATTCCTGGTGAAATAAATGATTAAAAAATTATAAAGGTCAAAGAGAATATCTCAAATTAAAATTTTAGTGGTGGTTTACCAACACACCTATGCTCGCTGTGAAACAACTCTTATGAGTTTGAAGTTTGGAGAGTGTGGATGCCCACATACTCAGGATATTTGAGGCGACCAACTTAGTAATCAGGAGTAGCGATGCAGCTGTGACCAGACTCACGTGGGACAATTGTTTTATTTTAGGTGGATTACAGTTGTCACTTGACATTAAATGAACTGCTCATTTGTTTGCTACTCTTCGCCCAATAAGAAAAAATAATTTAGTATCATTCAAGTTATATAATCTGTAACTATATTGCCACAATGGTTGGAAAATTTAAAATTTCATTTTATATTTACATTCTGTATCTCATCTTCGTGAGCTATCATCAAATGGTTGTCGAGTTTCTCCTTTGTAGTGAATACTAACTCGCAGAAATCACACATAAACTCAACACCTGAAACAAATAATACAAAAGATTACTTAGAATTGATAGCCACTCTCAAAATTTGAATAATTTTAATTTTAGACTCATATTTCTAAAATGGATTTTACAATTAAATTCATTATTAACACTCCAGAAGACAAAAGGAAACACCATACTATATGTTCCACTCCATCATTATCTTTTCTCAGAGTCAAAAATATATTTATAAATTTTTTGTGTATACATATTATACGCGCTATACCTAATATGTAAATTACCATGCAACCATCAAATATATTCCACTATCTTAAAGTTGGCAGACAACATTTTAAACATTAAATCCGCCTACTTTTGTAAAGATCATTATATCATTATGTACATACATACATTTTTAAATTGGAAAAAAAAACAGTAATAGAAAAGTTTTCACTGTAATAAACAAATACCATTGACATGCGACTTGATGTGAGTGGTGACCGCGTCAACGTTGTCGAACTTCTCCTGGCACAACGGGCAGATGAGGTTCTGGGTGGCGTGGATGGCCGAGTGGTAGATCAGCTCGTCCTGGTTCCCGAAGGACACGTCGCACTGCTCGCAGCGGTACTGTTCACCGACGCTCGAGGGGCGCGCGCGTTCCGACTCACGGTGCTTCATACGAACGTGTCTGAGTAGAAAAGTAATTACTATTTAAGATTTGTAGAGTTGAGTATTTTCTGTGAATTTGGAGTAGGTGCGTATCAGGTAAATTTTGAAAGTATTATTGAAAAAAAATCGTCTCTTTTGCATGTAAGATTTAAAAATTTCGTGAGGTTTTCATACTTTTTAACACTTGACACGATACTAAAATGGTTGTTTCATCTAATACATTAAAATTAATAACAACCTTTTACAATACTTTGATATTAACGGTTTTATTGACAATTTCGTAGAAAGCTTTAATATTTCTAAAACGAATTTAATGCTCAAATGTTAGATTACGAAATAATATATAAATTCTAAAGTACTTTCATACATTACCTTGTAAGATGATGAGATTTGGTGAAACTTTTATCGCAGTATTTGCAAGGATACGGCCTTTCACCAGCATGAGTGCGAATGTGCCTCGACAGACTGGTGACAGATGGAAAACCTAAAAAAAAGGAAAACTAGATTTATTACCGGGAAATAGAGCAGCAATTCCTCATTTACCTAACAGTTATGTGTCGTATGTTCATAGCTTATTTAGTGCGAAAACAATTAGATTTAGATACGAGATGGGGTTGGGGTTCCGTGACTCACGCTGAGGACAGTACTCGCAGGCGAATTTCAATGCCTTATTGTGAATGTACTGTATGTGTCCCTGCAAAGTTGACTTCATCAGAAACCTGTAAACAAAAATGGAATAAATTTTATTGTGCAACAAAAAAACAACGGTATAATAAAATAAAAGCTCCTTATTCGCGAAGGATACATTGTTTAAATAAAGAAACCGTGAATTCGGAATTCTATTTTAAATTGCATAACATGATATAGATCTTTGTAATAAGATCTGTTTTAATTATGTCGCATTTATTAAATTACGATAAGAAAACTGCGTATAAAGGAACCGTGAATAAGAAGCTATCACAGTATAAGAATAAGTAAGTTTTATGAACCACCTATTTAAATCAAAAGTACTATTACGGTCTTATAGAAAATATTTACGTTTTATTGCAAAAGTCGCAAGAGTAAGATTGCGTGGACTGTATATGCTTTTTCTTGTGAATCTCCAGTTCATCTCTGGAGAGGAATGAAGCCGGACAGTTCTCGCACTTTAGTTGCTCCAAATCCGCATGTATAAACTGAAATGTCCATTCTTATTATAGTCGTTTGTGTCAATACTAATATCATAAAGAGAAAATATTTGTTTTTTTCTATGTAACAAATAAATTCAAACTTCTGGACTGATTAAAATAACCACTAATAGAATGCTATAATACATTATACTGAGTAACATATTGTTAATGGAATTAAAATAGGAATTCTTACATGAAATACAATAAATGAAAACTTTATTAATATGAACCATTTAAGCAATTTGCATGTACTGTGAATACTATCAACGTATAACGATAGAACAAAAAAACAGTTGCATGTGTTATCTTCCCAATTATATGGAATAACTGTAATGAATTTTTTACCTTTTCATGTCTCTTCAACTGTATTAGCCGCCTAAACTTCTTGTTACAAGCGACACACTTAAAAGGCATCTCGTCAGAATGACGCAGTTGATGTATCGCCAAATCGTACTTACTGAAGAATTTGCTGCAAAATGTTAAAATCACCTACGTATATATGGATCATAAAAAACAATTCTATATTATTATGAGAGTTTCAAACGGCCATGCAGTTTGCCTTGTATTAATTGACCACTGTAGCTCATATGATGACTATAGCTCTGATAAGCGTGACAGTATAACAAACCAATGGTTCCGGGTTCGATTCCTGGCGGGAGTAAACATTTATTTGACAGATAAATGTTTATTATTGTGACAGATAGGTGTTGGGTGTGGTGGTGTTGTGTATGTCTCCACGCCACGCGCGACTCAGGGATTCCTAGTGCAAGGGTGTGAGTGTGTAATGCGTTTTTTTTTTTCTTTGAACTCGTTAATAACACAATAACTCACTCGTCACACATATCACAGTGCACGTTCCGCTGCCTGTGTTTCCTCAGCTTGTGTAGCTCCAGCATCTGTTGCAGTGGGTACGTAGCGTCGCATTCGTTGCACGCCCAACACCGCTCGCCGTCGCCTTTTATATCCCATACTTAATATTATAAAGACAAAAGTGACTCAGTCTGTCCGTCCGTCTGTTACACTTTCACTGCTAAACTCCTTTTTAATTTTCTTTTTCTCCGTGTTTATATTATGTACCTTATATATGCAATAAAGAGTCAATCTATTTATCTATCTATCTGCTTTACCATTTTCATTGATAGATTGGACCTTGGGTAACTCTACTTTTTATCAGTGAAGCCTTACCTTAATATCTAAACTGTGGGAAAGGAATCTTAAAACAAAATTAAAATGCGTTCCTAGGTTTCATAGAGTGTGTAAAGAACTGTATTTAACATAGTTAAATTCAATGAATAAATCAATTCTTACTTTATCATTTGCACCTTTTTATAGTGGGGGAGTAATGTGATTGGCATTTTAAAATACTGAAAATTCAAACCATGCTTTAAAAATAAAACTAATAAATTTTAAATTATCAAAAAAATATTCATGCATTTCAAACATAACAGATAACTTACTTGCCACAAAAATTAAATAAATGTAGATACATTGTAATATTTCATAGCTTGTATAAGCATAAAAAACCTGTAAACATTCAAGCACCAAAAGAAAATAATATAATGTAACAAAAAAAATTTGAAAAAAAGCTATGAACACACGAACATTTAGGATATATTACATACACTTTTTTATGTATCTGGCCAATCAATATTTTAAAAACTACATAGTCTATGTAAGAAAATACCTTTACTTGTTTGCTTTGAGACTTCATTCTGTAGATTTTCTCTACTCGATACCACTTTTATGCAAGCCTTGGATTCTTCCTCAGAACCGTCATTGATCTAAAGAAGGAAATTTTTTTTTATTGTTTTAAGGATATGTTATAGTGAACAATGCAGTAAATTAAACAGTTAATTTTTAACATATTGTCACAGTCAGGTCAGTACCGATCAACATTTGGAAAGTTAACAAACATTAAATAAACATTATCAAAAATATAAGCTAGAATAAAAAAATGTCCACATTGCTGCACTTAGACAAATTACCCAATATCCCCTTTATACTGCTATTTAATACATTAAGACATTCCACAGAAATACACATGAGTTCTTGGGTCACCTGCGACGTTGACAGAACATTATATATTAATGTTACCTTAACATTGTATACATTCTCTTCATCATCTGCCTCCGAGTCAGAAATGTCATGGGTCACTTGTACAGTTGTGCCATCTTCTACAATAGTCTTCATAATATCAATGTTGTTAGACTCACGATAAACCTGTGAAAAAATATATAAGTATACTGTATTTAGTTTGCCATACATGTTTGTACAAATTAAATAGGGTGTTTACTTACATCATTAAGAGATATAGGCCAAGAAATAGGTTTTAAAGTTTTATTTTCTTGAACAAAGTGTAAAATTGTTTAATCAGCTTGATGACAGATCTGTTTAAAATCATAACACAGATTCATGAAATATTTGCACCTCTCACAAATAAATACTGGCATTTTATCCGACGGATAAACCTGTAAATAAAAGAAATATATTATTCAAAAAATATATGTACACAATCAGTCACTATATCATTTACAATTAATGTCATAATATTCCGCTAGGCGGCACTTTACATTTGTGTACGTATAATGAATTTTTCAATGAACTGCAAATGTGACTTAAGTTTAAGTTTTAAAAATATCGCATAATTGTAATATCAACTACTAAAACCTTGTATCAAGTACATGCAATATATAGTTAAGAGTTTAATGTGAATACAATCTATAATAGGTGGCGTCCATTTGCACACTTTTTAGTACATGTATTAGATATTGTATTGTAACAAATATATAAAAGAAATAATTACCTCGATTGACACACATGATAAAATTTTCAATGGTAAATTTACTGCATTCTTTAATTTTCGTCTTTTGCTATCATATAAGCTCGCCATGGGCACATCTTGCGCTAAACAAAATCGACATATTTTCAATGTACTTAACGCGTCCTTTCTTTTTTCCATTTTGAAAGTTCATAAAATTATGCACTGCACTGATTTATATTACTTGTATCACAATCATAACCTTTTTATTTAGGTATAATAAGTTTAACCAAGCAAGCCGAGGACATTATCCAAATCGGAGGAAACATCACAAACATCAAGTGTAGGGATGTCCGATACGATAAGATATTTGATATTTCGATTAACATCGATTTTCCAATATTATCGATACAGCACTTTGCATTGTATAGATATTTAAGTTATTGCTTTGACACAGCAATGGTAATGGTAATTAATAGATTAAATTCTCTATATACCAGTTACAACCAAGAAAATTTCTTAGTTCAATTCGAAATCTTTTTTCTTGTTGCTGAATACGTTTATTTTATATACATTTATTATGAAGTATTTGTTCCTATTTTGCCTAGTTCCTAAATGATGCAATGTAGTAAAAACATTAAAAAGATACCTCTTTGCATTAATATACATTCATTATATCGCATATTGATTGAAAAGCGTACAAAAAATGATATAATAAATTTTGATACAAAGGGAAGCAATATTTTCACATATCGATATAATTACTATGCGATATATCGATACAATACACTTTTTTTAGGCATCCCTAATCAAGTGGACGCCTTTGCTTGGGTGATTGACATTTAAATTTGACACACTAGCGCCAAGCGAATTAAACGCTGAGCTGTAGGCACTACAGACTGCGCTACTAGTGCCACTTTTGTAATGTCAATTTTAAATTAAAATTACGAATCTGGCGACCGTATGATAGAGATATTTTATTTTATTTTTCTATTTTTAAATTTTAAAGGCTTGGGTCAGAGCATCCATAATTAAACCATAAATTAAAAAATACAGATGATTAATTCCAAAAATATTACTTAAATATTATGTTCGAATTGATTGTAACGTCGACAACGTGAACACATCAAATGGTAACCATTCTTTCATTATTCTTCTCAACAACAGATGGCGCATATAATCTTTTTGCATAACAAAAATGGCTCTATCAATTTTTATGAAATATTAAAGTGTTTGTGTTTTATTATTTTAGAAGGCTACAGTTATAAAACAAACTTTTATGTAAATCAAACTGATACCGAATTTACTTATATATAAGGTACTCAATGAAAAATGCGTCGAAGGGTTGTTAGTATGGTAGGTATAATAACAAATTTATTATTTATTTTATTAGCCATTTAAAAATGGTAATGAAATCAATTGTAGGCGTATAATTGCGCGCTTTTACTACTACTATTACTACTTTTTTACTTATTTTAATGGGTTAGCATCGTTTCGTCGTTTCCCCAATAACACGTAGAACAGCATAGTTAACCCAAAACCAGTTCGATCGCTCCTGGGCCGTATACAAAATGAAAATATAAGGCGTTCTATTAGTTCCATTACCAAAAATAAACATTTGATTATATCGCAAATATACAGAAACAGTGTAATCATAGCTCTGCCATGATTAATTCTTCAGTTTTTAATAAACTAAATAAAATAATTCTGCGCTGGTGCATATTATATTTGCGCTCTGCGATGCGCTCGTGGCGTTTGTGTTGTAGATAATAATCTCTAGATTGAATACTAATATTTACGAATTAAAACTGTAAACAAAAATATACAAAGAACTGATACTTTAATACTTAAATGTTCCTTAGATTCCCCAAATCAATCTCATCAGTGACAATAAGCAAAAGCGATCAGAAATCTTCAGTATTTTGCCTATCTGGCTTTTTAATCAGTAACAAACAGAACATAGGTACTATGATTGATTAGTAAACCTGTTAAACATATACGTTAATTTATTGGCGTTGTCGGTGTAAATATAAGCTTATTATAAGTTGCGCGTTGCCTATTAATTGTTATCTACCCAATCGACGACTTCATTTCAATTTAAAATAATGAAAAATTAAATTAGGAACATTTAAAAATATGACCCGTTGAATGTTATTAACTCGATGAGATATCCGTGTTGATTAAATGTTTTATCGGCAATAATTTATTAAACGATTAGATATAACGCATCGTAATGAATGGTGTGAAAAACAATGGCAATATCAGTTAAACAGCAACCGAAAACAGATTGTCATTATAGTTTAAATAATTATGGAAAATCAAAGCTGCGAAACTGAACAAATGCATTACGCAATAGAGCGTACTAATAGTGTCGAGAGTGTAGTATCAGAACGAAATAAAACTATAAATACGTAAGTATTAAAAACCAAATAGTAAAAAATCCGTTTCAATCAGATTTTTAAACAAAAATATACTACTCTTTAATATGGAAGAAGACTTAAGACATTGAAAACATTAATCAAATGTTTTATTAGAGATTTGGTCCATTAAGATATTTTTCTTATTACTTTGATAACAGATGGCGTTTAACTTCGTTATTTAACCCTGTAAGTATACCGAGGAAAAAGAGCAGTTCTTCAGTTTTATCATCGCGCAAGTCAATTGGTTTGCCAAAGGATGAAATAAACATTGAAAAATCTAGTCTTTCTCCCCTTAGTATTGTGGTAAATATTTGTTTTTTTTTTTATTGTATGTAAATAGTAAATAAGTATATCAGCTAGAACTAACTCCATTTCACTCACAAATTAACTTGCTAACTTTATTAAAAATAATTCGAAACTCGGAAAATGAGTCTCTCTGTAACTTTTTTTACACATTAATTACGTCAATGGCTTTACGCGTGAAGGATTTTCATATTTAGGTAGTGATCATTTCTCATGTTGTTAAGATCATATTTTATTATTATTTTCTTTTTTTATTGTTTATTTTTTTTTTCATCAAAATTTTTTTCAGCCTAAAATATTTGAAAGATCCATTAGTAATAGTGGAAATCAAAGTTCTATAGTAACAATTGTTCTGGTAGAGGCAAAATGTCTACCTCCAGTACCTGATGATGGCGCAGCTCATATTGTTTACTGCAAATTCAGGTAAAAAATAGAATCAGTTTAAGTAAACAATATATTTTAATCGTTTTGACGAAACAGATAACTGAATCCTTGGATTTTCTTTCTTCAGATTAGGGTCAGAATCTTACAAAACAAAAGCTGTAGCTAATACAACTCAACCTGAATGGCGTGAACGTTTCAAGTTGCAGCTTCAGAAGGATGATAATCTAAAGATTTCGATTTGGGATAAAGGGAAGCAAAAGAATTTAACGGGCAGGTAAGAATAATAAAAAGTAATGAATATTATTAATTTGTTTGGTTAAGTATTTTTAAACTATTTTCGAGTACCGAGTTTGTAATATTATTTTTTATTCTATAACAAAACGTATTAAAGTTATGATGTTGAGTTCAGTTATATTTCCTCCTGAGAATTAAATTGCC
>DWJH01000224.1:0-12419 GCA_018248735.1 Tagiades litigiosa | reverse complement strand
ACAATCGTCCTGTTTGAGGTGGGTTACAGCTGTCATGGGCTGCAGTTGTCACTTAACATCAGGTGAACTGCACGCACCTTTGCTACTCTTTACTGAATAAAAAAAAACATTACGCCAAATTTTTACCCCATGAACGTGTTTTGTACCAAAAATGTTTGTTTATAAACATTCAATTAAATTACTTATCGCATTCACGCTTTCGTCAATCACAGAGCCGCACTTGATATTCTATTGCGGATTTAATGGACACACCTCTAATTTTAATCACAATAAACTAACAACTGAATGCTATTTTCTTCTTAACTTTGGTTTACATTGCGCAAGCAACCTAGTATTATCTCATCTACAGTCACACCGGCCCAAATTATCCTTACCACCTAAATTTTTCGTAAAATTGTATATTTAACCAGAAAATCTTGTTACGATTTTAATACATTTTTAATACAATTTACATACTTTAAAACAAGGTGTTAACGTAATAAGAAGTAACATTGTATCGGTAAAGTTCTGACAGTGCGTAAGTCAGAAAAGACATGATTTTTTTTTTTAATTTTTTTGGAATAGGTAAGCGTTTTAGAATTAAACATGTCGCAAAATATAAAAGTACAGTGTATTCTTAATTTAACGTTTAATTTTTCTATAACAATATAAACTTCTTAAAACCATTAAAATGATTAGCGCACTGTTAGAATTTCACGGTTGTTACTTGCGTTATCTAACCCTGGCTTAAAGTACAAAAATTCACGACATTATTAGCTTATCGTCTCAACCCTGTATGTCACTCTCGCCTTAATAATTTAATTTTCAATGTACAAGTACTCTTGGTGGTTATGACGTTACAGTATTGGAAAATAGATAGCGCCACTTATCATAGATAGCTTTAATCACCGCATACAAAATTCAATACAGCGCCTATTTTTACAAAGATGACATAATACTAAAACGGTTTTTTTGGTGACACAAAATAATTTCACAGAAAATTTTGTAAAAGTACCTATAAATAAATTTTTTATAGATTTTTTAAAGCGATCATTATAGACATTAAGTCGCATTTAAAAATTATTTCTTGTAAAATTTGTCATTATATGTTATGTCATCCTTGCCGTATAAAAACGATAACATTTGTGTTTCTTATTTATATTAAACAGTGTTTTAGTATTTTTACTGTGGAAAAATACATTATCTTCTTATTGACATAATCATAGTACCTTAGCCACAAAAACATCACATTTGAACGATAAATTTAAAGCGAGACGGTACAGGGCGATCAATAAGCGTTAACCATTACGTTTTACCATATAAATGCAAAATTACTTCTATAAAAAGATGTTTAGTAAAAAATGTTAAGTGTTTTTACAATGAACGTATTACACTACAACGCTTAAATGAAGAATATAAAACAATTTGATTAAAATTACATGATATGATTCAAAATTGCATGTCATCGATTGCTTTTTACCAACGTAATATAATAAACGTTGGCTTATTATTATTGCTTACATAAAACATCACAATGTTGACGCGAGTCAAATAATTGGAAGGCGTTCACCACGACTTTGGCAATATAAAGTCATTTATTCACAATGAGTTTTAGGAACTAGGATAACAGATAAAAAATATTGTTACGCGCCGCTATTTAAAAAAAAGTAAGATTCAAAGTTTAAACGCTGGCGCGCTGACGTAATTATGGTGGGAAAATAAAACAAAATGGCGTCATTGGTAAATTGGTTTGTGTGTTAGCGCATAGTAAATCGATTCTGTAAAATATAGTGTAGACTTTGTTTTTAATAATATAGCCCTAAAATCAAAATAGAATTTTACCGAGATAATCATTTCATTATTCTTAATGATAATGTATATGTAAATTAAGAAAGTGTTTATCAAACTATTGAATTCTTGGATAAATAAGCTCAAGGTACAATTATTTAAAATAACCCGTCACTCCATTCAAGTAATGTACACTGGTACTTTGGTACAATATATGAAATTATAATTTTAATTGTTTAGCATCCGTTAATACTAATAGGCGTTTTGATTTGGACAATCAATTGGGATAATTTAGACAAAAGAAGGCTTCTAAGGCTTAAAATGTCAGGCAGTGTGAAAATCGTTATTTCTGGAAAAGCATTTTTTTATTAGGAAATATTTGGGTCATCGTCAAAAGTAACTATGAAAACCAAAATACATCTAAAAATATCATTGTAATTGGTAAGCGTATCCAAAATTTTTTGTTTGTTTTTTAATAAATATTTCAGTTATTTAGATGTGAAGATGAATCTGCGTACCCTGTTAAAAATATAATATAGACTGGTACTTTTAAACTGGTGTTTAACAAAAGATTATGCCTGAATAACAAAATTATTATTGGTTTTTTATTCCTCATTAAAAAATAATAATTGTTTGTTTTAAGTTACGCTTACAACACCTTTTTTGCATGTTAAACAGATTATATATTTTTATTTCATATAATAATTACATAATTCAAACTCTTTTTGCCGTGGATCGCAAAGGCATTAAAATTTATAAATAACATTTCATTGTATTAAAATCTGTATGTATTACGTGTACAGATGAAATTATATTCGGTTACAAGCTAAGCCAGGAAGTATTTCCTACTGTACAGCGCTACCGCATGCATGATCACTTCATTGTCTCTAAACCACTTTTAGTTTTCTTTGCCCGTGATATTTGCGCGCTTTATAATTTTTGTTATTATATGTATGTAACATATGTATGTGAGCATGGAATTGACATTTAAATTGCAGGTATACCAAGTTCTTATTAGAAATATTTTATTTTCTTTCAAGTGGTTTTATAGTTTTTAGAACTTTGATAAAACTTTATTCCATTTCTATCAGAGTGTGTTTATGTACTATAAAAGCTTGTATCTTTATCATGAAATAGTAAGTACAAATTTAGCAGATAAAATGTGTGTATATTGATGATGAAACAATAGAATCATAGAAATTAATTTGTCACGAACGTAATACCTAATAACGCTTTAAAACATGTAATGTACAAGAAACAGTGGGTACCTACGATATTTAAATTAGTGTTTGTGCTAAAGCATTTTGCGTAAGTATTTTGTCTTTCAATTTTAATGGTAAGTTTTCTCTCGACGTAGAACAGAAAATACCGCAATTGATTTACCATGGAAAATATTGCGTAACGTAACCTCTGCTACCCTATGAATTACTCAAGTTAGTGTTAGTTGCGCTAGCTCGCGACAGCTTTCTTGACACTCAAGAATTTCACTTCGATCATTACTGTGCTTCGGCTTTCAGTTATTACGTCATATATAGTAAATAATGATTACGGACAATATTATGCTCATTATCGATATTTTTAGAGCATGTTACATAAACTTTTTAACTTGCAGATTCAAAGTCAGCTTATGGAAATAAACTTCTCAAGTTACCATTTAATAATTTTGACATTATTTATCGCCGAACCTATTTTAGTAATATTTTAAGTTAATCACCCCAATGGAAATTAGACACATTCTATATATTAGAAATAGAAATTTATCGTGCACAAGGATCTAATAATTCCACTTCAACTTCGATTTTTTATGGTTTATTTTTAAATATGAAGAATACTTAATATTCTATTTTTATAAAGATTGCACAATGCTTAAGCTTAAGTTCTTAAGAACACAAATATCTCAGCTAATAAGTAAAAATGTGTTATAACCGAAAACATTTTTCCAGGTCCGTGGACCAATCAAGGAAATTTTTATTTACCTTAAAGCCATCGACTAAGCTTATAAACTACCATCTCATGTGGGGTACTGGTTACTTACTGTACCATCAAAACTACGGAATAATTCAGGTTTAATAATATCACTGGAAGTTATTGTTCTTTTAATGATAATGAATTTAAAGTTAAGCTTAGGTTTTTGTAAACTAAAAAATCGCATATTATATCTAAGTTAATGAAATAAAATACTTTTTAAACTCATTAATTGCGTTGGCAATGGTAGTTACTTATCCTATTTTAATATAAACGTTTAATAAGTAAATCAAAAAAATATTTCAAATATACTATAATGAGTATTTAATAATACAAAACGAACGAACCTGTAAAATCTTCCACTTTCTAGGCACTTTAAGCTTTTGTTTTCCGTACTCCTTTTTTGCAAGCCTTTTGCACTCACCCCTGAAATAAATTAGTTTTTGTAAATCAAAACCATTTGTAACTATAAAATTAATGGGTAACACCGAAAAGTATTAGTTTATCACTATAAAGTATAGAATAGAGAAAAATTTACGATTATTATGATTTAAGAATTTATGCAGAACAAACACTCTTCACCTATTGAAATAAACGTGATAACAATTACGATAAGTCGTGAAAGGTTTCGTCGAGCCATGTTGCGGGCTCAGTTTCTGGTAAAATACTGTTTATGAGTCCGTCCGTCGACCATTATCGACATTACTTTCTTTTACTACATCAGAGGAAGTATGAAAGTCGTTAACGCAGTCGGGTAACTTTGCACGAAGATATGTTCGTCTGATTTCATTCAGCAAATATACTAGTTAATTTACCGCGGAAATCACCAAGTATTTTTATGCCCCTACGCAAACACAAAGGTGTTACAAGTTTAAAATGTCCAATTTTTAAAATGTCCCATCGTTCTTTGAAGAATCCATGTATTATAATATTATTTGAGAGGTGATCGAGTGTTTTTAAGGTTGTTTGTGTGAAATTATTTTTGTGAATTTATTTTATTTTATTTGTTATAACTCTTTTTAGGAATTTACTTCCATATTGACAAAATTGGCTCTTAATAACTCAGTTGAGAAATAAGGAAAACACTCTTAATCTCATAGAACGTAGGGGGGTAGGTTAATTATTTACGTAATTAAAATTTCTTACTGTCTGTCGTTAAACATAATTTTTGTTACTGTCGCGTTTATTTCGAATATGATAATAATATGATTACATATTACGTAACACTAAACAGGATTTTTTTGTTAAGCGGAATAATGCGAAGAAAGTGCCATGTTAAGGTAAGTATCAAGTTAATTAATGTAAAGTGGGTTACCATAATTACTTAAGCCAGTAAAGCAGAAAACCTTTATCTTTGTTTGAAGCATATACTGCCATATACATTGAGTTCGTAATGTGTGTTAAAAGTGGAGAACAACATGAAAAGCTGAAGCTGCTACGCATTGAAATATTTTTAAGAAGGAAAAGATTTATGCAACCTAGCATTTACAATACTGATATTTAAATATAGTCCGGTATAAACTCGTAATAATAAGATTAAAAAAAATGATAATAATCATTTATAAAGTAATAACATTGGCTGTATGAATAACAAGCTTGATAGTAACGAGTGTCAAAATTTAGGTTTTTTATCTGTATTCTTTACTTCTTTAGTTTATTCAACTTTATTGAAGTCTAATAGTGATTGGTGATACCGGCTGATAAAATAAAAATTATTACAATATTAATAAAATGAAATGTATGACTACAATTTTACAAGTTCTTTTTTTTCTAACAGCTTGTCTAGCAACTTTGTCACCGCCCACACTCGATAAGAAATCTCAAAAAGGGGTTAAGCCGCAAGAGGGTTCAAGGAAGAATAATGTGCTTGACCGAAAATTAGTGGTAGAAACGCCTTTAGTGAAGGATATCATCAAATATCACGCCACGTATCACCACGATGTCTCCTTACGGAACTTCCAAAATACCGTTTTGGGTTTTGTTACGCCTGTAAGTCATTTTATACCAATAGACGATATTATTGATTACATTCATGAAAACTATGTTGACAAGGAAAACCTCTGTTGTTTTTTACTCCTGATAAATTCTGAACATCTGATAGTTCTTGCTCTGTTATGCTTTCTTAATGTAATCATCATTTTTACATAAAGTTGATAGCCCATAGATGACTATTTGCAGGAATTGGGAGACTTATTTCTATAATACTATGTTAAATAAATTCAACCATTTCACATGAGCATGAGTGGGGTGAATATATCATAAAATATTTATTTTTTAGTGGAATACCAAAGGTTATGATGTCGCAAAAACATGGTCACCAAAGTTTAATTATATTTCACCAGTATGGCTACAGATAAAAAGACAAACACCTAACATATATATTATAACTGGGTTGCATGATGTAGACCATGCTTGGATGAAAATTATCCGACAGAGAGGTTCCGAGAGTAACTTAAGAAGTAAGTGGTTTTTGTTTAATTTTTCAATAAGTATATTATGTATTTTTGTGTTTTGTTAAACTGAAAAACAGTCTGACATTTTGTTGTCAAGTTTTCAATGGTACTATGATTCCAATATTAAATTGTATATTTATTTTGTAATTACTTTATAAACATTCTTAATTCAATAAAGGTTTCCTTAAAGTAATTCAGTTAGCTTTTTTAAATTGGTGGATATGTAATTTTTTGTTTTTCAATTATTTGAAAAAGACCTGTAAAAAATATTCCCTGTGTAGCCAATGGCAGGGAGACATAACAACCTATATTCAAGAACTAATATTAATCTATCCACTAGTATCCATCTCAGCCGGACTGCAATCCTTCGAACTCTAGGACAGGTAGTTTCCCTACCAACTGATCCAAATAGATACTTTTCACTTATGAGGAAAACTCTTTCAGTTGTACCAAGACTTCTTTTTGACAACTGGCAGCACTCCGATCTCAAGGCATTCTTTTCGGAGTCAACATCTCATTCTGAGCAGAAGGCTCTTATAGACGAGGTGAAGAAGACCTGTAAGCAATGGAAGTTTGATGGCATTGTTCTAGAAATGCTCTCTCAGATTGGAAAGTACACAGAGAAGTCAGTGAAGTTCATACAGCAGTTTGGTGAGTTATGTATATGTATATCTACATAAAGCATGTATACATTTAAGTATATATACTTCAATTTTATGAATTTCACACATCAGAACAGTTTATAATTGTATGAACTTACCATGAAAATGTGATGTGCTAAAAATATTCAAGTAAAAATCTGAAATATAGGTCGAAAAACTAATAGTCATAATAACCAGTATAGTGTTTTTGATGTGTTTGATATAACCAATGTGTTGTTATAAATGATGTCTTCATAAACAGCTTCATAACTATTGTGTTCAATCCTTAAATGTGATTATTCCCTTTTTATGCAAATATGATTTTTGTTTTTCAGGTTTAGAGATGAGGGAACAGAATCTAAGTCTAATTTTAGTCTATCCGCCATTCAGAGGTTATCCAACTGATGAGTTCTTCATACAAGCGTTTAATGATATTCACCCTTATGTGGAGGCTGTGTCTGTAATGACTTATGACTTCTCCAATCCACAAAAACCAGGTTAATATTTACTTTTAATCAAGGTTACTTTAGTTTTTTATAAACTGAGTGGTGACTTGATAATGATGATGGAAATAAAAAACCTAAATAGAAAAGTCTTCTTCACATTGTTGTCACTTCTTGTTTGTTGACTTATGACTTACCCACCTCAAGAAAGATTATTGTCCATTTAAAGTCTGTCGTGGTAGCATTGCTGCTCTTGAGGTCTCTTGAGATCCGAAGAATTTAGATACTTACACCTGTCAAACTGAAATACAACTCATGAAAATTGCCTATAGGTGTTTTAATGATTTTGAATTTTTCGACTACTAAACCTTTAACAGTTCTGTTTGTGTTTCAGGCCCAAATGCTCCACTGTACTGGGTGAGATTGTGTATAGAGAAACTGATTGACAATCCCGACAACCCAACAAAACATTCCAAGATCCTATTGGGTCTTAATTTCTACGGCAACTCTTACACTGCCAATGGTGGCGGTCCTATTATTGGTACAGAGTATATTGAACTGCTCAAGAATGCCAAGAGCAATCAGGCGTTACAATATAATAATAATACCGCCGAGAATTATCTTGAAATTAGGTATTTATATAATTATATTTTATGTTTTACATTTATAAATTAATTTAGGTTGTTAAGTGCTTGTATATAATGGTGTATGATTGTGTTTGCTATGTTTTATTATTTATAGACTTTTTTTCTTGTATGCCACTGTAGTTTTATTTAGTAATCTGTAATCTGTAATCTGTAATCTTAATGTACATGAACAACTGGTATAGAAGGCAGATTTAATCTTAGAAGCATTCTATGTCAGTACATCTAAAATTCTAGTCTTATGACAAGAATGCATTTTGAATATTTGTGTGAATATCATGTACAGATCTATCAGCCTGCAAATATTATTATAAGAATCTTTTAAAAATTTTAATTCCAGAACATCACAGGGTGCCAAGAAGATATTCTACCCAACATTGTATTCCATACAGAAAAGATTGGACTTAGCACGCGAGTATGGAACAGGGATTGCTATATGGGAAGTTGGACAAGGATTAGACTACTTTTATGATTTATTCTAAATACTTTGAATCCGTTACTGGCATTACTCTAAAAAGGAGAAACTCGGAGCATTGTCCACCATGCACTAGTAAATTGGTGGAATAGATAGATGGATTTGATTTAAGTTTCTAACGTCAACTCATTAACTCTGGCGCAAACTACGGCGTATCGCATTAAGCTAACTGAATTTTACTCTATTAAGTCACGAAATGAAAGAAAAATTCGTTAGTGAAGAGGTAGGGCGAAAATCACTTTTTGGGGTTTTAAAGTTGTCAAGCAAATAGGGTGAAGAAAAAAATGTGCGTTTAGTTTTAATCAATTAATATCAATGCGTCAATTAATGTGCCGAATAATTCAGTTTTATTAGTTCCTTTATCAAGTAGCCATTTTTGATTGGTGCACAGGTCTTCACTGATGAATTTAAGTTTCGTTTAAGGAGACGTTTGTCAAATTTAAAACAAGCTTTTAACTGTGCGTTAATACAATTTCGACTGTTATATAATTGTGTTAACAATTTTGTTAAACATTACAGTGTTTCCAATCTCTATTAGAAAGAGCAGTGCCTAATAATTGTTATCAGAAGTTTTTGAAAGCTTTGTCTTAAATGATATTGGCTTACTGTAACAACTGTAAAAGAGTATTACCATTGTAGAATGAAGTGTGATGTTGATTTAACATTACCATTGAATGAAGTTTTAGTCAAAAAACGGGTGTATGATATGTAACTATCCCTACATTAACAACTGTCCGAAAAGCGTGGCCATTACCACTCGTTTATGACAAAGGCTTCTCTTTCAACGCCCTTTGACAATTTCACATCACAAAAAATGGATCTCACCCATTTCTAAAATACCACTAGCTTTTACTACAAAGTGACTGCATCGGGTGTGCCCTTGCCATAAAACCAGCAGTGTATTTATTAATGTTTATACAATAATAAGTTTTACTTTAGCTAAGGTCAATAACTTTTTATACAATATTTATTTTATATAAAGGCGTATGCCATCTGTTAGTAGGTGGTCACTGTCGTCTCATATGTGCAATACTTGAGGAATCGTGAACGCGTTGCCGGGCTTGAAGAACTTGGCGTGCTATAAATTTTGCGATCGGTTACGATTTGTCAACATCGAGCTCAGGGCTATTGAGCGCTTCCATCTATTGTGATATTATGTTGATTTAATTTATTTATTATGTAGAATTCAATCAATAAACAAGTAAGATTAATTTTCGGTGTTTCGTTTTGTATCCTTTTAAGAAATAGCAAGAGTGAATAGACAACGTATTTTAGGTAAGTGTGCTACACAATTCTAGAGCGTATTGCCGTATTAAAGAAAAATATATTTAAGAAAATCTGTATGTAGGAAAGACTAATGTTCTTTAAGGTATGTGAAGGTACCAATCTGGTCTTGCCCATTTTAAAAAGTGCTCCATTACTTAATACGACCTATTGATTCGAAGGGAAGATGCCTTCGCTTTCACAATTACGTCACTAATTCTTACAATATACAGTGCAAACATTTTTCATGTTGATTTGGGTTAAGCTAATAATTTGAAACCAATGTGCCAAATTCCTCGCTTTTCTGTTTGACAAGACTAAATAAGAATATTTACAAAAAATACATCATCAATCGAGGGTTATTTAAATTTGTCGAAGTAAGTTTTATGAAATTTGGAATTTTAGGACTCTACACTAATGTACCTTTTCAAATCGACCTAGGTACTTCTTCGTATAATATAAACATAGGTTCGATCCTTCTAGATTGATAAGTTTTTAAAAATATAAATATTAGTAGGATTATCTAGCTGTTCTACCGACTTTAATTAATTATAGTTTGGGTAAGTAAGAAAGAAATTACATTTTTACAATATTTCATTTATTTCGTTAACATTTTCAGTCTTCTAAAGAACCTAAGACAAAACAATACTACTGGTAGAGTATTTTAAAAACATTGTTATTAATGTTTCATTTATTTGGTAAAGTTATAATATTTTTAATATAATTAACGTGACGTCATTTTTTTTTAAATTTTGTATGAGTATATTAAACTTGAATACTTTTATAAAAACTTCCGATTATAAATACAGTATTATTTCTTAAATCTAGGCGACTTTGGGTTTTCCTTTAAACTGCATCATAGACTGCGGGCCTTTCATTACGCGGTGCATGAGGTCCCAACACATTTTAGCTGGAAGCAAGCTGAAATAGAAATAGTTTAAAGTCAATATCCTACTTTTACATTGTGATGAGAGTAGGTAACAAACGAGGGTGCAGTTCACCAGGCGTTAAATGACAGCTGTGGTTCATAACAAGCAGTTACCACTTCGCCTCTTCTGCTTGCACGTTACCGACAAAGCAAATATTCAGTTCATATATTTCTTATTGCCGTGATGTTGTTGGCGTGTCCAGGATATTTTAAGTAACCAACGTTGTCAAGAGTTGAAACATAATAGACCTTGAATAAAACAATGGTGATGATTGAGGTTATTGTGGAATAATGAATTTAATTAACATCATATGCCTGTTCGCTACGCTGTTAACAATAAAAAAATGTTTAATTGAGAACTAAAATGTTGTATTGTTAGGTCTTATTGTACATGATTTTACTATCAAATAAAAAAGCAACCGCTTTTCCCTTAAGCTTATTGGACAAAATGACGCATCACTCGACAACTGAAAACAAACATTCACCTTTCATTTAGGTAAATATTTACATTATCGTGTTAATTTTTCTTATTGATTTATTATGTACTTAACCATTTAAGAGGCAGTAAATAACGGACTGAGCCGGGCATGATGCAGTTGACTTCGTTCTTTCTGATGGAATCTATCATGGTCTCTGCCACGTAGTCAGGCTCCAGCATGGGCATCAATCGTGGGGTGACACCGTCAAACATGCCCGTGTTGATGTAGTATGGGCATACCAATGTTGCGTGGATGGAGGAGTGACCATGAGCCTGCCAAAAAGAATAAGAATGGAAGAAGTATAAAAAGAATGTCTTTCAGAAAAATGTTCTCGACCCTTAACAAATTGGTTTTTTCTCTGCCTTTACTCAAACAACATTAACTTATTTGTATAGAGCCTCTGAAGTATCTTTTTCTACTTACACACATTTTATATATTACTAATCTGAATTTATTTCAATGTTGTAAAATATATTTCTACATATTTTTTTTTCCTCGTAACTGCGCCATTACGATTTTACTAGAATCCTGATTAGCAATTATGTAGAGAAGCAATTAATTCGATTTAAAACTACAATAAACAGTAGAATTTGTTTTACAATAGATTCATTAATATGTAGTACTTATTAGTTTGCACCTAGCATTGAGAATCAATTAAAAATGTAAACCTCGTGAAAGTAATAGGTATGTATACAGATCACGTTTATGGCAAAAGTTAAATTGACTTGGGAGAGAGATTACTTATGCTTTCATTAGAATACTTTCTTTTATTATAAAACAATAAGAAACTCACTTAATAAACTTTAGCTGATCCGTTAATGTTTTATCAAAATTAATATTTAAACGTCATTATAAAGCTTACGTTTCTTGCTGTTGTCGAAAAACAAACAGATTGTGGAAAATTGATCAGGATACAATTCTATTTACTCTCTCAGCTCAACTACTACTTTTTTTATAAATACATCTGAAAAACTAGCATACGGCCCACCTCATGATGAGCAATAGGCGTTGTTGGCCTTGGACAAATTATAAAATAAACATAAATTTTGTCATGGTTTGATAACAGTCATACTCACCTTCAGTTCCGTGAACAGGCTCTCGTGGAAGCCGACAGTTGCGAATTTTGTCGCGCTGTAATCCGTACAACGATACGTCCCTAGCAGTCCGGCTACAGAACCCACCGTCACTATGTGTCCTTTACCAGATTCGATCATGTCAGGAAGAAAGGATTTCACCGTCTGACAAAAAAAACATTATACATATATATTAGTGGTGGTAGAGTCTATCCCGACTCGACGGGGTCAGTACCACCACCACACCTATTTCTGCTGTAAAGCAACTTTTATAAGTTGTGTTTCAGT
>DWJH01000223.1:0-12423 GCA_018248735.1 Tagiades litigiosa | reverse complement strand
GACTCGACGGAGTCAGCACCACCACCACATCTATTTCTGCTATGAAGCAACTTTTATAAGTTGTGTTTCAGTTTGAAGGGTGTGATGCCCGCATACCCAGGATATATAAGGCGAACAACTTAGTCCTCGGGAGTAGCAATGCAGCTGTGACCTGCCTCTGTTAGGACAATCGTCCTGTTTGATGTAGGTTACAGTTGTCATGAGCCGCAGTTATCACTTAATATCAGGTGAACTGCACGCTCGTTTGCTACTCTTTACTGAATAAAAAAAATGTGCAGATAATAGGTAAACTGAATGTTCTGTTTGCTATTCTCATAACAGTGAAATACATTGCATAGATGAGAACTAATATATCAATTCACAATAAGGAGAAGTTAAGCGTAGATTGTGTCACTGGTGTAAATATGTACATAATTAAACTGCAATTATGATTACTAGAGCCGCTGGTGTATTTCACAATTTGCTTGCCGATGATGTAAACTTTTGAATATAATACTTATTCATAAACTAGTAAATAATATTTATAGCTTAAATATGGGTGAAAAATGATAGAAATGGAAGCAGTTTAAACAAGTTATTTTATTCACTGCAAAATAAGATCCTTATAGTGCATGTCAATTCATTTAATCCTTATTAAAATATCATTTCACACGGTCGTGGCTGCAAACCGATTGCTTCATCGCCTTATTTTAGATTCATTTGTCCGTCTGGTATAGCAGTATTAAGGAATTTATAATAAAACGTAATAACGGTTACAGCCATATAAATAAAATAATAATAATGCAATATACAGGAAAGTATATTATATCTAACGTAAAATAAAAATGCCTTACTGAAACAGCCTGAACGAAAAGCAGGTACAGTTAAAAAATATTCTTATATACACACTAGAAGAGAGGAACATAATTATAAGGTATTTTTAATTTACGCTACTTTTTGGTGTGCTTAAGTGTGGAAAGTGAATTAAAAAGAAGAATAACATTGATTTCTTCATTCGAATAACAATGATCATGCAAAGAATAGAAATAATGAATGCAATTATATTACACCAGTATTTATCGGAGAGTTAAAATTGTACAATAAAGATATATGTATTACAATTTAAAAAAATCCGTAGTAAAAGGAAAATTAGTGAATTGAAAATGTTATTAATTTATTTAAAAGGATATTGTTTGTCCCTTGATTCTTCATGCGAACGGTCACGGAATGGCGATTTTTCCTATAAAACAAAAATTAGCTCATGAAATTGAACACAGTTTGTTTTATTCACAAAAAACTAAAAAGCTCAAATACAAACACTTATTGAAAACTGGCAATAAGTTATAGATTTTGATATATCAAATGCCACGCTCATGCAACAGTATTACATGAAGTTGACCAATTTAATGTTGAGGGCTGTGCAATGATTACTTTATACATTTTACAACTTCTGTAAAGAATATCATTGGTAATTTTTCACGGAAACATCGACAGAAAACCAACATATGTATGGAATGTTCATTTAATAATATTGAGCAAGAACTTTGAGGAATTAAAGTTGTCATTTGACACTTAAATAATAATAATACGAGGTGTTAATCTCTTACCCTTTTGTGGTACTTCTCATAGTGATGATCTTCTTGAGACCCATTTTGATGACTTCCAACTTTAACCACAGCTATAACATAAAAATTAAAAAATAAGTGTAATGTGTCTTTTTAAACTTTTCTAGGAACGAAATAACGTTTTGATTGAATTATACAATACACAAATTACATGCTCTTTAAAATTTAGTTTGAAAGTGTTGATTTATTAGTATGTTGCGATATTAATGGCAATTGATTGCAACGGTATCACTTCCATCGACCAATATAATTATAAGCCTAAAATTAAACTGATTGAATTTAAAATGAATATAGAATAGGTGGATAAAGGTAAACATATTTCAAAGCAATGTGTGACTTTACGTCCAACTAACACTGCACAACCTAAACCTAACTTTTAAATTCCATCACTTTAATACTGAACGTGCGAAATATCTGTTTAGATTGTAAGAGTCATTAGACTCCGAGTTATGGAAATTTTTCTATACCTTTTTGTTCTTCACGACGTCTTTTTTGCTCCATCAGAGCAGTCTCTTCCGTTCTGTCCTAAAAATCAAGAGATTTATTTACTTTTTGTTAATCGTACTGTAATTAAAACTGAGACATAACACAAGAAGGTAATATTATATACTCTGATTTTTGTGAGTTTCTAACATGTAGTTGTGATTTTTATGTCCATGCCAACCAAATCGTGGGGTCTTCTAGTGCGAGGGTGTGATTTATTATTTTTTTATGTATATTTTGGGCCCTCTTGTTAAAACATTTATCTACAAACTCAAAAAAAAAGTATATAAGAGTAAATAGAAAAGTACTGAATTTCAAACAGTTTTAGTACAGCTTTCGGCAATATTTGTTCATAAAAACAGTTTCGCATTTCACATAACACAAAACGTAAATCAAACTCAGCTTAGATGATTACTATAACATATTTAATGAAATGATGGCACCCTTTTTCCTTGAACGGAGAGCACTTTTGCATATTCGGAACGCGATGTGCAAAACTACAAACAAACAAGTTTTAATAGTAATGTGCCAAGAACAGGTTATTGACAGAATACGACACAAGTAGCGTAATATACTATAAAACTAATACACTTACCCGTTTTCTATTCATCTTACGCTCTTTACGCTCGTCGCCTCTCACTTTACTCTTTCGTTTCTCCTTATCGGGTGAACGTTCCTCAAGGTCCTTGGTACCCTGCTTATTCAGAAAGAAAATGTTATTACTTTAATCTAAATCATTGCATTTACAAATGTAACCATCAGTTATATTGTAATGTCCATGATTTTGTGAAAATGTACGCTTCAATAGAATTATTTATTGTTTTCCTAATTCCGAGAGTATTCAGGTCAAAAGGGGCAATAAATAAGATGAACACCATGACGGTTTCTTCTAAATATTGGGATGCTTTAATTCTTCGTAACTCGTGCAAATTTTCAATGCGCTTTGTATTATTCAATTCTTGTTTTATTATGTTGTTGATTTTCATAATTTCTTCTTTTCCTTTGTTCCCATATTGTCGATTAAAAAGTTTAGTCCTTTGAAGTATCGTTAAAAATCCAGGTGTTGCGTCGAACAATGATTATTTCTCGTCGCATTTCTTTATTGTGATCTTGCGAAGGTGATGAAAAATTAACGGCGATAAAATCTGAGGTTTTATCTCTCTCAGTAGCGAATTTTCCAAGTAACTGTATTTCGCCAAATGTCTGGTGTTTCATTTATTATAATGTACCTTTTGACCCAGACTCCCAGGGAATTATTGTAGGGAAACCTTACCGTTGCTCGGCTGGACTGGGCTCATGGGCAGACTTACGGTAGCAGTTGGTTCCTTTTGGACATCGTAAGGTTTATTAAATTTAGATTCTTCTTTTTGTAATATGTTTGTTGTAGTAGTAGTAACTTCTTCAGGTAAAGTTTATGTTTTAGAGAATTCTCGTTTTCTCGTCAATTTATCTCCACTGTTCCCTCTCAGTTCTATATTGAGTACATTATTTGCTTCATTATTTCATATGTAGTTTGTTTGGTTCTGCTTTCATTAAATTTGTCATAAATTATCATCATATTGTTAAGAGATTTTCATGAGATACTCGTTGTTGATGATGATAGTATTTAGGCGACAAAATATTATTTTCTTCTTATATTGTAGTACATAAATAACATCTCCTTATGTTTCTTGAAGATATTTGATGTCTATTCAATTTTTTTAAAACATGGCGACAAGCTGGTGCAGCAGATGAAGTGATCTTCTTGTATTATCTTCTCCAGATGTTTTCAGTTAAGCAATTATATATTTTATTATTGTGGCATATAAAGTCTATATTTAGATTTTTATTTAGAGATTTGGCATTTGATTTTTTTTTTACTCGCACAAAGATTTTAACACTGTCTTTTTTATTTTGCACTGTTTTTCTTCTGAATAAAGTCCACGTTCGCCAGGCACCGTGTTGCTAATTGTAGACCGTAGCCGTAGTCCTTGGCCCAGCCCAATCCTTAGTCCGGAGCGAGCGCGATGCGGAGACGATTTATATTAACGATACTCACCTTGCCGTTACCGCTGTTTTCTACTTTTCTACGCTTCACATCTGCAATAGAACACGATAATTGTAAAAGTGAAAAGATCATTACAAAAATAATTTTATTATTGACTGTTGACTAAGTTATGTAACATTGCCAAGAAAAGCATTTGTAGTGATACATATATAATAAAGACATATTGTGTTTTTTCCTCTAATTTTTATCTCTTGACCTATTAGCCTACCACACTTTATTCTTAATGCGACCATTTTTTCAACAATCACTATTGAGGACCAGCAATTGTTATGAAACAACATATAATATTTAAATCTATGCACTAAACGATTTATCCGATAGATATGAAATAAAATATTTCAATAAAAGCGGTATACCACGGTCAATGTCATCTGATGGATGGCGGTGTTCATGCGGCGGTGAAACCGTCTCCAGATAGCGCTCCTCCTGTATAACAAAAAGTTTTTTATTCTGCTTAATTATTATTTTTATATATTTTTTGGCGTTAACTGAAAAACCAAATATTACATAAAATTACCACATACATGTTCATATAAATTTAATGAATATAAACTTTTGCTTGCAAAAAAGAAACCTAAGATACTCACTCTATGAGAACGTTCTCTTGGCGAACGCTCCTTATTTCTTACATCTTCCTTAATTCTCTCCTTGACAGTTCTGTAAAATAAAACAATGTTTATCCATTTAGAAACAGTTATTCTTGAGCTGTAACCCTTAGTCATATCATATATCCTTCTTATTAATAAAACATTTTTATTGTGATGATAGTAGCAAGCGTACATTTGGTGTTAAGTGAATACCTCAGAGCATGACAATCATATCCCATTTAATTTTTTTTAAACTGTTATTTGTAGTTATTTCATTAACTCAGGAATATAAGTACTCACGATCTTGATTCCCGCTTGACATCTTTCTCGCGGTCTGGTTCATCGCGACGACGGTCACTGCTGCGTGATTCCTTTTTATTTCCATGATCCGATTCTGCAATAAGTGACAGCGATTTAACAATTGGTCGCCTCAAATATCCTGGGTATGCGGGCACCCACACCCTTCACACTGAAACACAACTTATAAAAGTTGCGTCACAGCAGAAATAGGTGTCGTGGTGGTACTGAGCCCGTCGAGCTCGGTTATACTATCACCCGTAAGAGTTTGTTCTTGTGTAAACTTAAAATCATATTAACCAGTGGTGTGAGGTGGCGATGCGGGCGCGTCGCTTCTCGCCGCACCGTAGACTCCTCCCCCGCGCCCGTCCCACCCACAGCGGCCTTCGCTCCCGTCTCCGTCGCCGGTTTCTGATCGCCCACCTGCTTAACAATCTGTACAAACAAGTTTACCCTTAGGGACCTTCCATAATGTACGAAGAGGGAGAGGTATAAAAATCACGAAATTAGTGTAACGTATTTTATGGATGACCCCTTACATGAACCTAATATGATCTCTATTTATTGTCAATTTAAAGAATGTATTAAGGAATGACTATTTTAAATCTTATAATGTAATTAATTTTTAATCTGTGGCTTTCCAACTATCTACCTTATAATTCCCTAGGCAGTAACACTTTTAAGCACTTTTGAAATAACACAGGATAGTTTAATGACAATATCGCATGATAATGAGTATCACAGTCATTATTTAAGTCACTTGTCGTGTAACAAAATTGCAACTTTTATAAGATTTGAGAATAGGAACTCACCTGATGAAAATCACTCTCTCTCATCATAAATGACATCTTGTTGCGCAGCTGTCCACTATAACCTGTTGCTAGCACATACAGGTCCGGTCTTTGCGTTTTCTCTTCGTCTTTTACCTGTTGAATTAAAACTAATATAGATATTATACAAAGGAAATGTTTAGGCTATTTCAATGTCAGGCATATTATGTCTCAAGCTTGGAAATAAAGCCTGAAACTTTGTTTAACTAGATGTCTGTTCTTAAAAGTCTCTGTCGGTCAAGATAATATCTTGAAATAAAACCAATTTTAGGTGTCAATAGTTAGTAATATTTGAAAAAGATATTAATTGAATCAACTCTTACCTTTTCTATTTTTCTTTCAATGATCTGTGCAAGTTTCGCCAGAACTGGGAAGTGTGGCAACACGCGTATAAGCACAATCAAGGAATTTCTGATCTGCACATAGTCGCCGGACTCCAAGCAGACCACCATCGCTTTGGTGATTTTGTAGTGCCACTTGTGACATACATGCCTACAATGAAATTCTTACTGTATGATTTTTATTTATTACTTTTTAAAATAGGTCCAGTACTTTTTCAGTATATTTGTTACAAACGTCTAAAAGTACACATCCTTTCTCTTTACAATACTAGTAGATATAATGATAATAATATAATACTTCTTTACTGTTTTTCTTACACATAATCTACATAAACTCTCAACATAATTATATCTAACTTCTTCCTTCATCTGAATTCGTATATAAACTTAAGCATCGTATTAAATATAGCAAATAATTGGTGTCCAGACAGGGTGCTATACACCAGGCAACAATGTAGATATAGGAGTAAAGATATTTAAAAATGTAAACAAGGCCGGTACCTGTAATTCTCGTAGCCGACGTGATCGTTCGCCTCCGTGAACTGGTTGGACACGCGATACTTGGTGACGAAGCCCGGGTAGTGGGCGCACTCGCGGTGGAACGCGGAGCGGTCGCCGTGCCACCGCATCGCGGTGCCGAGCACCTTGCACAGGAACGTGCCGTAGCGCGCCGCCTCGCCCTCGGTACACGACATCACCGAGTACGTTATGTCGCAGAACAGCTGGCGTGCGAGCGGTTACAAGTTATTGTATTAAAAAACATAAGTACCATACTTCCTTTTTGCCTTTTACTTGAAAGATATGTAGTTGAACATTCACCATTTGCATCATGACAACTCTTCAATGGTCCACTACTGATTTTGGTACTCATTCTTACACTGAGAAGGTAAGACTATAGTTTGTGGTAGAGTTCATACATTATAATTTTCCAACATACAAGTTTTTTCACGCAACTGATATTTTGATCGTTCTAAAAACGATTAAACAAGTCTTGGTTGTTAAGCAGTAAACTATCACTACAGAGTTATGAAAATAAAAATGTTTTTGGTTGATTGGTGTATACTTTCCACGCAAAATTCGTCTCGAATATTGTGCTTATTCACATATAATATCTTAACTACAATCATGGAAACGCTCAAAGATAAGAAAAATCATATATGGAATGTGTGCATGTATACATGCAAGTATCTGCTTATGCGCGGTTATATGTATAATCGGTGTGAATGTAAGTGCGGGGGCACACATGTGCGTGGTTCACTCACTCGGTCGTAGCACAGCAACGTGGAGAAGTTGGGCGTCTTGAGCGCGTGCACCGTGTGCACGAACTGTGCGCAGTAGAGCGCGTCTGCCGCCGTAAACACGCAGCGCGGGAACAGGCACAGCTGCATGAGCCGCGTGACGGCCTCGTTGCGCGCGGACTTTGCGGCGCGCGCGGGGAACCAGCCGTTGCTCTCGCGCCGCAGCCGCGCCGCCACGCGCGCCACGTGCTCCTCCTGACGCCGCCGCTCCTCCTGCGCGGTAGCAACGCCGTTTAATGAATTACTTGCTTTGATTACACATTTTATGCATCCGGATCCATCTAGCGACATACAGTTAGATGAAAAACATGACGAGCTTAAGTATTCTTAATCTGTCGGTATATCTTATAACATTTTAGGGTCAATATTAGGTACATAAGTTATTGAAGAACACACCGGCGAACTAATACAACAACAACTTAGCCTTTCATTTATTTAATTGGCTCCGAGGCATCCAAGCGCACTAATAGGAACAAAATTAACCAACATTTTATGTATTTTCGCGTGAACACGAAACATCTCTCATAATGAGAAGGTTAAGAAATCCACCATGTTGGGTTGATTTAAAATGTTTACAAATACTTTTAGGGGCTGAATTGTAATGAAAGTCTATCTTATAAGCTAATTCTAGAATAATAGTGTGCTAAACACACTTCATCGTTGTAGAAGATTATAAAAAACGTTATGATCTAACCTGTATCTTATCAATAAGGGTATTGAATCGTTCCTGTTCCTTCTTCCCTTTAGTCCCCTGCGACGTATCCTTAGCGGCGGTCGCGGCGGCCGACTTCAGGCGTTCTACTTCCCTTTCGTAGCTTTCGACCGGCACACGAAGATCGTACATTGACAACGACCTAAAATGCAATATATTATCTTAAAAATGTTATTTTTAGATAATTTTAAACCATCAGTCGCCTTAGTTCAAATGCAGAATCAACGACTAATATTTATAATTGAATAAGTCTCAAGAAAGCAATTCAAGAGCATTACAAAATGAATTTAATCCAAATGGTGCTAGAAAATTTAATATACTGATTAAAGTAATAATTACCAAAAAGTGACATAAAACTCCGGCGAAATGTCTTCCCAAACTCTAGCTGGTAGTAAAGGTGTTATCGAGTGAACTATTGGCTCCAATGCTTCCTGAGACGCCGTCGAGTACCGTTCTATACTCTTCTCCACTGTATCAGTCTTACTATCCAATCCCTTCCGTAACAATTCCGTTTTCGCAGCTATTTTTTGTGCTATTACTGGACGGTGCAGGAAGAATGCTACATCAGCATCGACGTGGTAATCACGTAGAAGTTCCTAAATAAATTCAATTTCTTTGTTAATGTTTAGGTACAGTAATAGCTTATTGGCGGGGGATACGTTCTGTAAATATAGCCGCAAATGTATATTGGGGTTAATATTTTATTAAAAAAATATTATGTGTTAGAATCTACTTCCAAGTACATGACATCTTCACCTACCTGTAAGGGAGGCAACCTGGCGGCATATTCATCAGGCGCATGCGATGATGCAAGGAAAGTACCCAACTGTACTAATGCATCTTGACACTGGTCGGCCAATCTACCCACTACTTTCAACTGTGATCCCGGTGGCTCCCCAGGAGTTGGAACATCCTCGGCATATTCTAAAATGTTAATATGTTTATATACTATGTTATAGACAGATCATATAATAATTGTAAGAAGAGTACAATATTGTTTTTTTGTAAATATTGCTCACTCATAGGGTATGTGTTTGCAATGAGATAAAGCGACATATTAGCAAAATTGATAGACACTTTTACTTTCTATAGCTGAATCTCTTTAGTGTATAATCTGACAGTGCCCCATTTCCAAGACTTTTAAAATTACTTGTATTTAACTTTAGTTAAATATTGGTTTACAAGAATAATATTTCTCCCCTACATTTGAATTATACAAAATAGCACATCAAACAATACATACCTTTCCATACGCAGCAATGTCGCTGTTGTGCTGACAAAATACACAATGCTATATCCAAGTTATTTCCGACAATGGCGTCTTTTAATCTTGCTGAGGATCGCCTTGTGTTTCTTACTTGGGAAAAGTATCCAGCCTATAAATAAAAAATTCATGAAAATATTTCTTTCGATTCGCTGAGAAAAGAAATAACATTAAATCTATTACTGTTTTTATTGCAATCTCTTCTGTTTATATTTTCTTTTTATGAAGGCCGGTAAATATTAGACCACCATTGATGTCCATGACAGTTATAACTCTCCTTGAATTGCATGGTTGGTGTGACGTTTGTCACTTTAATCCCAGGCATGCAACCATTTCTTATTTGGAACATTGTAAGTTATAAAAAATCTCAGAAAATTGTTGGACAAGGCTCATATTGTATATTAAAACTGAAACTATTAAGTAAGTGACAGAAAAAATGCTACAAATCAACACATTACCTCTCCTTTAAGAAGTTCACCTCCAGCCATAGCCTCAAGTTGATCAGGAGTCATCTCTTCAGCTGCTTCAATTCCTGCCATCTTTTGGACGATTTCTTTCAATATTAGCAAGTCTTGGCTATAAGATAAGAATGACGCAATTATTTGAAAAAACTTTCTTTTTGCCAGCAACATACACAACTAGATCCACTTTTGGATATTTTTTCTTTTATTATTTAGCTTTTTTCTTCTCTTTTATTATTTAGCTTTTCCAATGAATCATCATCATCATAACAACATCATAGGTCACTACTGGGCATGGGTGTCTCGCACTGAGAGGGTTAGGCCATGGTTTGATTGAATGCAAATGACCAATATCAAGTGATCAATCAACTCACCTCTGATGCGCTTTAAGCCGATTCGCTACGAACTGCAGCAGCGCGGTCAGCTCGATGTTGTGCTTCTTGAACGCGGCGCCGGCGAAGGCCGCGAGCGCCTGCAGCCACGGCGGGTGCGCGGCGCCGGCGCACGAGCCGCGCGCGCTCAGCGCCTCCACCAGGCAGTAGCCGAGCACGTCCAACGACAGCGACGTCAAGTACTTGAGCGATTCCACCACGGGGCCGATCAGGTTGTCGTAGGTTTGTATCTGACAGGATTGCATATTCAGTTTATTCGTAAAACAAATTACAATGTTGTCGTCAAACCAAAAAAGTACAGTTGTGCAGAAACTACTGCAAACAATGTCAAGTACGAAGTCGATTAGATAATGACCCAAGGAAGGAATAAAAAAAATTATTCGAAGTACCAACCTTGATGTAACCAAGAGTTAACCAATCTCATGTTAGCCAATCACAAATTTGACAACTGCATGTTGGAAATGGATAAAAGGTAACATATATTTATTAATATGTCTACTTACTTGGAGTAGCATGTAATCGAACAGAAACGCGGGTGCCGCGTGCGATAGCTTTCCAATGAGTCGACCTTGCGGCTTTATGTTTTCTTTAGAAACTCGTTTCATAATATGTTTGATTCGCTGCAAGGAATTCCCGCGAACACGCATCAAGGAAGGTATGCGATCACTCGATTCGTTCTTCCATCGCGAATATAAGCAGTACCTAAAATAAACACAATTTATTAAATTAAAATCCAGCTATTCATATACATGCTGGAAATGCTGGAAGAAATGTTATGTCTATATCTACAGAAAATAAAGTGTTAAGAAGTAAAAAAAAAGAAATTAATTTATATTGGTTTCGGAGCTTACATTTTGATATACACATTAAACATATTATCCTCAATGTTTACTTTGCGAGTTTACTATCATACATATTATACATACATACAGAAAATTGTTAAATATGGAAACAATTACCGGCATTGATATGGATATAACTTGAGTAATGTGTAAACCTCTTCTGCCATACAACAATTACCCTCCATGAGTGTAAGGGCTGGTAGTATGGCTGTATCTAGCACTGTAAGAGCTTCGTGATACAATGGATCTTCTTTTAAAGAGCGGGATGTTCTAAGAATACGGATTATCTGAAAAGATTTTAAATTAAATATTCAAGTATTTATTGCACTTGCTGACTTCAGACCAAAGCCTTTTTTAAGCGAAAAATTACCTCTAAAATGGTGTACCAAACATTTTGATACATTAATTTATCTACACAAATACATGAAGCTGCAGAATAATCTGAGTACATTTAAGTTTTTTGACGAGTTTAAATACATCTAAGGTATTTCCTGAACATTGTTAATCAAAATAATAATTTGGTGACTCGCATATAATGTTTGATAACAACTTTAAAAGTAGTTTGTAGGCAATGAAAGAAAAATTGCATTAAACAAATAAGACTGATTGTTGACTTAACAATTAGCAATTACAATATAGTATTCTTACTTTGTACATCAGCACTGGATCATGATGGAGCGATGGTCCCAATAGTATCAAAGCTGGTATTACCGTCTCTTGCATATCTTCAAAAGTTGTACAGGGTTTAGGTGCTAAGCTGGATTTCAATGGTGGGACTGGTTGTCCCATAATTTTTGGTGCAACTCGACAATGACTATAAATAAAAAAAAAGTTAGACAGCAGTTTTCAAACAAACAGTATATCAACCAGTATGTTTAAAAAATAAGGTGCATATATGATACTTACGTTCTGTAAAGGGGTTCAACCAAAGCATTAAGCATTTCACACATGGCCACAGCCGGTCTAGGAGCCATACAAGTTGTCGGTAGTTTAGCTGACAAGGCAGCAAATTCATCCCACGCTGTAACTTTTAGCAGTGCCTCCCCTAAAACTAATTTTTGATTGCTCCAATACTCCTTAAAATTGAAGGAAAAATAAAATTTTTATACCAGTACAATTGTAGGCAATATAACAGTGGTGCTATATTAACACTTAAACAGCTAACTCGCATCAGAATTACAATGTTTTGAATATAATTTTACATTTATTCCAAAATTATGTCCAAAACCGGGAAACATTAAATTCTATGGTTGTAACGTAAGGGA
>DWJH01000222.1:0-12428 GCA_018248735.1 Tagiades litigiosa | reverse complement strand
ACATTTATTAAATAATTTTATTTCATTAGTTGACATTTATTACTCTAGATTTAATTTATTTTGTCTTATCAATATCATCCTTTTCCCTCAAAACAAAGCATTGAATGTAATATCAATGTTAAAGTAAAATGCAACTTTCAACAGGTCAAAGACAACATTGTTTTAACTATAAAACTTTTAATTCCTTTGTATTTAGTAAGCTCAATCCTTATTACCCATCAAATACTTCTTCTCCTTTAGTGATGATAAATTTTAAAATTCAAAATAAATTATAAAATCACGACGCATTAAGAGTAAATATTACTGAAGAGTGTAAATGGATAATTGTTTTAATAAGCTTGTGAATTCCAATAATAATGGCATTAAATGGGATTAGGATGAATGGTAATTGGATTTAGATTGCTAAAAATGGAGGATGCTCTATGAGTGGTGAATTAAACAAATGTTTGGATGAATTGTGTATAAGATAAATGAGATCCTAGGTAAATGATGTTTTGGATGTAATTATGGATCTGTCTGAGTAATAATCTGGATGGAAATGGTTGTTAAATTTGTATAAATGGCAATCTGGATGGAGTGGTGGATATTCATAGTTATAATCTAAATGAGAGTGGTAATCTTGATGAGATAAGTCTACATGTGTGATCTGGGCAGATATTTATAAATTAATGACTCTTTAACAACGGTATTTACTGTTTTGAATTGCAAACTATGAAAAAGACATCATTTATAAATTTTAATCTTTAATAAATGCATCTTTTAATTCTTTTAATCATTTAAAATGCCAATCCCGTTCATTTTAACACATTTTATAGTAAAATCACATACTTATAAATTTTACTCTTTCTTTTTTTTTAAATATTTTTTTCTTCTTCCTTTGGGTTTGATAAATTTTCAAATTTCAAGGCCATTAATAACATAGATATTTTGTGTTTATGTAAGCGTGAGAGAGATCAATGAAGGAATAAAGATTTTGACAAAGAATTTAGAAGAGTAATATGCTTTTTATATTTAATAAGAGAGAAATATGATTATTAACGTATATGTAACTTTTTTTAGAGCAAAGAAATTAATCAGATTTTAAAGAGCGATATGTAAGTTCTAACTTAAGTGTAAAAATAAGAAAAATATTGAAGATACAGAGCAGGTGATCATGAAGAAGATGTTTTTTAGTTTACAATCCAATAGGATTTAAGATTGATAGGTTAACGTAGGCGACAATTAATTTAATTTGCAATATAAAACATCAAAAATTCTCTTTTTCATTAATATATTTCTTTTTAAAACTACTAACCTCTACCTACTTACATAGATACGATTGCTCAACATCTTTCTCTAATTAAAACGCGGTTTGTTTAATTATAATTCATTATGAGGTCATAAGAATAACGATAATCATTAATATTATTGTAATTGGTTTTACTAAGATAACTTGAGATTATCACTAAGATATGTGTATTTGGCCATCACTAAGAAGATAACTTGAGATAGTCACTATGGGATATTGTAACAGAGAATTTTAAAAGATGTCATAAGATCGTGGATTTTTAAATAATATCATTTGAACTTAAATTTTAAAGCACTTAAATTCATAATTAACGTATAATGAAATCCTTTTTTCTTATAACTTTAAAATCGTTTTTAGACGCCTATAATATCTAATTAAATTTCTATTGTTGAACAGCAGCATTCATTTATGTAAATTATAACTTATAATAATATAGAATATATTTAACATGCCCTTCTTAAGACAATTAATCTGTATCCATAAAGATCTTTTTCTGATTATAATGTCTCTTATGCAAAACATTTTCTATTTGAACGTATCACAGTTATCATACACTTATAAATACAGCTTATTTTCTTTTTTAGAATATTTACTATCCTTAAATTACAAACTCTGTGTCCTGGTTTACTCTCTTATGTTGCATTAAAAAACTGTTTTGTAACATCTATTCTTTTTCCACTTAATCAAATTCTAGTCCTTTTCTTATGGAGACATTCCTACTTCTAAATGATAAATGTAACACACATCTACAACACTCTTATTGCATTCTCTTTCATTTTCGTTATTTTTAAAATAAATTTTTCTTCTCGTAATGAATCTCTTTGCTCTTTTGTTTTTTTAGTGAAGAAAATCGCAGTGAAATGAAATAAAATCCCATTCTTATCTGCTCATAAGCTCATTTTCTCACTCAGAAATTTCATTGCTTGATCCATAATCATTGTTTTAAGGGTGTATGTATCAACTAAAAAACATCGTAAAATATTTTACTAATAAAAAAAGTCCTAACTTTTACAAATACTCTTCTTGTTAAATCATCAATACGACATAAAATATAATACTAATTTATTGGTCTAGCAATATCGACTGTAAGTTGGTCTCAATTTAAAGCTTATTACAAACTTGATACTAAAATTGTCGTAGAGACTCAAATGTCTCTTCGTATTTTAGAAAACTAGAATATTATTTACTTAAAAATTAATATTTCTTTTAACCCATGCAAAAAAATAATAATAAGTTTGTCTTACCAATCTGACAATTATAATGGCAATATTCTAATTTTAAAGGGTATCATTTGACAAAGGGACAAACCTTACAAAGGAATTGGTTTTATAAATGTTTGTAGCACTTTGACAACAAATTATACATTGCCAATACTAAACTTGCTTTTCTTTATAATACACATTTGTTAAGACTTTCTACTTCTCAGAATTTTCTATTTATAAATGTTGACAACGGATAATCTTGTTTTGTAATAAATGCTATTTAAAAAATTTCTAATTGCTTCGATTACAAGAGAAGTATTGGTATACTTATAAATTTTTTTGTTTTTCTGAGGGGTATTGTTATTTATAAATGCTTGGTTCTCTAAAAGGGGTTGTGATACGTTTGAAATTTAATGGTTCTCTAAAAGGGGTATTGATACGAATAAATTTCTTGGTTCTCAAATTGGGGTATTGATACGTAAACTCTTTACTAAATCTCTACGTGGGATATTGGTACCTACCTTCTTTGCTGGTTCTCTAAGTAAGGTATTGATACGGATAAGTTTCCTTAGTTCTCTATTTAAGTTTATGACAAGTGGATTCTTCACTGGTTTCAGAGGGGGGTATAGGAACGTGGATAAATTTTCTTGGTTCTCAAGGGGGTTATAGGAACATGGATTTTCAATTCTTTAAAATCATAATTACAACGCAATTAGTGACTTTTTAGCCATTTTTATTTTTCATTTTAAATTAAAAAATTGATTTTTAAAGGCCTGTATCATGCTTTGAATAGCAATTATGAATATTTTATAGAAAAAAACACTTATAACAACTAGTTAATTTCTTATTTTTCTCTATTTCTACTTTTTATATCCTTAAAATCTTCAAATATTTGTCCGTGTTACAAATGGGAGTTGAACTATAAAAGTTATCCAAAATACGATGATCTGAAAAGTGGATAGTTACAACTTTATAGATCTTGAGAGTAGATTTTTTGAATATAACCTAATTGATACGAATATTTAAATGTTTAATTTGTATCTAAACTGTTTTAAAAGCTTCAGAAAACCATTTTTTTCTTGCTTGCATATTAATATTATATATTTACCATTACGAACTGATAACTTGTTGTGGCTTAATGGGATTATTATGCTTGATGAAACACTGGTAAATTTTTTACACGGGTTCAAGGTTTAGTTTACCCTTTTTTTATAAGAAAAAAACTGTCTATTAGACTAAATTAAAGTTTATTATTTTCTTTACACCAATTTAATGCACATTATCTCTAGTTATTTGTTAAACCTTATTTTATACATCAATATTGTATTTAGTTTGTTTATTTGATGATCATATTCAATATCTTTCTTCCTTTTCTTGATCATGCATTTTTTGTTTATGGTTCCTTTAACAATAAGAAATGAATGAGGACTACATGATCATTAAATACGATATACTAATATTGAGATTATAAAAGCTAAAATTTAATTGAATAATTACTAATTTAACTAGTTTCTATTGGTTTAATTTGCAACATGTTTTACGTAAATTTTTTTTTTCAATTGCTACAATACTATAGGGCTTACACTACTTTCTTTCTAATTTTACCCCGCTTTCTAAATGTTTCAGTTTTAATTTTCTCCTTATGGGCTATAAGAATTGTTCAATTAAAAGAAACAAGAAAAATTGAATTACATAGTTACAGTCTGAAATGTTCCAAAAATATGCTCAGTCTATCGAAAAAACCACAAAGAATCCTGTACTGAAAATATAAGAACCGTCCGAAAACCTTTTAGAGAAGTAATCGCGAAAAAACAGTTTTTTGTTTAAAATCAGTAAAAATTATCACTTATTAAGTACTATAAAGAACTAAAAACTAATACAAATAAAAGTTACTGTTAATTGCTTTTATGTTTAGTGTTTGTTTTATTCTTTAAATACATAATTGTAATAAAATTTTTTCAAAATTAAATTTTTTTTAAAGTGACTTTTTGGAACAAATGAACATGCACATATACTTCAAGGCAATAAGTACTCTAACAATTGATTTTTAACTAAACCGAGAATGGTACTTTTTTTGACACATAGGCTATTTTTTAATTTTTTTTTGACAAAAAGTCTAGGTTTTAAAACGTTTCATGAAAAAGTATCAAATTAAAATATCTTACTTTTATTGTATTTAGTTAGAATATTATATGTATTTGTGTTTTAATATTATTTTGTATCTCAAAAAAAAATTGTTTTTTCTTAATCAATTTTTTCTGGAAAAGCTTCCCTATTTATATAATTTATTTTTTATTTAAAAGCTTAAAATATGTAAAGACTCGCCTTGTCCCTGCTTTAAATCTTGTGATAAAACCTTTTTCTTCTTGCCTATTAGTAAACGATTCAAACACTTCTAAAGTCGGCCTCGAACTGGAAGTAAACATTTTTGTTAATGCTTGTCGCGCTGTAAATTTGTTTTCTTTGAATATTAAATTCAATTTTCTTAACCACTCTTCATCAACTTCATTGGTCGTTTCTTCCATTTCCACATTATCAAGCTGTCTTGATTTATATAATAACATTTTTAATTCTTTAACTTCCTCTTTTATTTTCAAAAATTCTTCCTCTTTCACAAATTTTTCGACAACAATTTCTTTTTCAACAAGTATTTCTTCTTCTTGTCTAATTTTAGGACTATATGTAGGAGGGCAAGATTCTAAAACATAAATATCTTTAAAAAGATTTTGTAGTGGTTTATATGTAGCATTTTTAAACTTATCTTCGTCAGAACCAGGTATAACTGTCTCTAATAATTTTTCAAAATCCCTTTCTGTTATGTTAGATGGTTTCAAATATTTAGTTTTAAAAGCAAATAAATCTTCCTTTGTTACCTGCCTAAATCTTTCTAGGCTACAAGCGTAACATTTATTATATATGTTAAACATAGATGAGTTCTCTTCAATACCCTTCAAATGATTTTCTATTGGCCACTGTGATGGATGCCATTGGATTGCTTCAATTAAAAGTTTTAAATTTATTTTTTTTTGTAAAAATATTTCTTACCCCATCCCATAACGCGTTTTTTCCAGGTCTTGTATGATAAAATCCGTAAATAATATCTTCAAATATCGTGGGAAAGATATTTGGCCTTGAACAATGTCTCATAATTCCATTTATAACTCTGATCCGCTCTGCTTCAGTCCAATTTGCACTTCGAGCAGGACATTTAATTGAGGATAAATATTTTACAGTCTCCTCCTCCAATTCTTTTACCATAGAGGACCAACTTTCTGGGGTAACACTATTTTCTTGAAGATTTAAAATAAACAACAAAGATTTTCCAGTGATTGGTTTACTTCTTTGATGAAAACCTAAATTTAATCCGACCTTTTTTATAAATGTAAAAATATAATCTTTATAATTTTCATCTTCAAGATTAAATTTATTCTGTATTATCTTAGAAAGAATCGAAAATGGAAATTTTTGAGTTTTTTGGCTAAAGAACACGTCTTCGATAAAATAGTTGAGTGAAACAGAAGGCTCATTTAAATCAATTAACTCTCTTTCTTTCTCGGTTAATAAATTAAAATTAAGAATGAAATTTGTTTTTTCTAATCCATATAATTTGATGTAGTCGCAAACATATTGGTTATGAACTACCTCAACACACGTTTCAATACATTGTGACTCACGAACACTGATATATCTTCCTAGAAATTCTTTAAATTCAGAAGTTAAAAAATAAATTTTACATATCATCAAAGACGGGAATATTATTTTTTCGAAGATTTATATTAAACACTGATGGCATATAGTGCTTATTAACAGATCCTTTTAAATAAATTTCTTTTAAAATAAATTCAGCAACTATTCCTCTGATCATATCTTCGAATGTATTTCCTTGAATGTGGTTTGCTAAAAGAATAATATTTGAAATAAATTTTCTACAAAATGTATTATAATCTAAACATATAAAGGATCTACAACTTCCTTCTGTAATAGAATGTAGAATGTTATATGCAGTGCCTATTTCTGCTCCCTGAACCGTCAATTCGAATCGGTAGCCGCATCTTTGTGATCTTAAAATATTTTCTTGTAAAATAGAAATTTTATTATCAAATCCAAAACTTACTTGCTTAGAAAAAACAACTCCTTCAAAATTTGTTTGTGCTTTTAATAAAGCATGTGATGGTAAAAATGACTCCTTTCTGAATAAGACTATTGGGTCTTCTAGAATACTGTAGAAATTCATTTTCCAGACGCAACCATAATTAAAAATATCTTCAGAAGCAAGATGGCTATGAAAATTGCCCATCTTATTGCAGCATCCTAATATGTAATTTGGTTCTATATTTAATTTATTAAAGAGTTTGGTAGAAGGAAAAATAATCACATTTTCTTCAGGAATTATTGAACTAGCTATATCAATTAATAACCCAGGTATAACTTCTTGTTTTAAAGTATTTTCTAAATTTATTAAAACATTCTCAATAGACGACGATGAAAATCCCATTTTACATCCGAAAGACTCTATGTAAATTCCTGACAGTTCGTATACTTCTCTTAAACTCTTAAAAAATTCATCTAAATAATCATAACCCAAGACATATTCAAATTTTTTTTCATTTAATCCTATTTTAACTCCTACGATTAAAGAAATATTTACTATAAATTGTTCTAAAGATAATTGATCTGGATTAAACATATAAATACTTATAGGCCCTAAACATGAATAAACAAAACCTAGTCTAATACAATAAAAATCTTTTTTTACACTTTTCTTGTTGATTGGCTGCGGGTTTTCATTTATGTCAATTTTAATATGCACATTTAGTAGAAATGGATTAAAATATAACGGTGGAATAATTCCTGAAATACCGTCTATGTCATATGAATGTCTATATTTTCCTTTATATGAAAAAAAATCTTCGTTATTTTCTTCAGATTCATTTTCTCTTATTATTCTCCTTCTAAGAACGTTTCTACCTCCTTTGACTTTGTTAATATAATCTTTAACTTCATTTATTTTTCCTTTATTATAATCAAAACTCCTTTTAGGATGTTCAGTTAATTCTTTTAAATTCAATTCTAAAGTATAATTTTGGAGTTTAAAACAACTAATGTATCTAGGAAGTGTAAAATGTATCTCAGTTGCGAAAGAAAGTAAGATCAAATCTGCTTCTGAATATATATTTAAGTTTGTAGTGATTTCAGATAAAAAAAATGAGGCACAGGGAATAAGTTCTTTCCTTTCCTCTTTAAAGTCTTCTGAGGATTTAAGTCTTTCGATTATAATATGAACTAAATCATTGATTGTAAAGTCAGCCATTTTAAACCCTCCTTTCTTTTTCTTTTTAAATATTTGTAAAACCCATATGAATCAATGAAAATTCTGAATCAATTAAAATGGTAACCAATATAATTCATCAAATGCAATAGTTTATTGGCATTTTAATTTTTACTTGGAGAATGTAGAATAAACTGAGAAAGAGAGAACGAAGACATAATTACCTACTTGAATGGATAATAAACACTTTGAATTATATAAAACGACACAGAGACCAATCATTAATTTATTGGGTGTCGGAATAAGTATAGTTGTGATTTGTATCACCTTGAATTTCAATTACTTTTGTCTATAGGAGAAAAAGTATGTTCAATTTTAATCTGTACCGGAAAAAATAAGAAGGAATGTTTTACAATAATAATGATTATATTGGGAGAACATAATTTTAAATAAAGTTGAATAAATAAAAAAAGTTACTGTGTTATGATAGATAAACATTAGGCATTTAAAAGTAAAAGAGTATTTAAATGTTTAGTAACAAATTTACAAGTTACTACCAATGTGCTTATTTTTAAAATTAATTTTCTTTACTAAGCTGGGGTATATAATAATGGTAGGCCTTTGTAAAATGGATATTGATTGGTCAAACGAAAATAAAATATAATTGGTTAATGGTTTATTTTAAAAATACTTTCATAATATTTTGCTATTATCTACCTATTACAATATCTTTGTAGGAAAAACATTGATTTTAAAAACAAGGACGTATTGCAATCCATGACGTTTTGTTTCAAAAGCGGTTTAGTATCATAATTATTAGTACCATTATGTTTTGTTTCAGCATGATTATTGACATGTGATTGTATTTATAAAGTTTCCACATGAGATTTTAGGACGTTAATGATGGACTTTTATGTTTCCAGTGCTCAAAATTTAATTCATAAAATTTGTCCAGTAAAATTTAAAGAAATTTTGCAAGAAATCTCTTTTGATAACTTTAGATAATTTAAAACGAAATTTAATTTGTTGTTTTATAATATTTAATATTAAAAATAAAAGAAACTGGATTGGCCTCGCTCTGGATGTTAATATTTCTTAAAAATTTAGAAATTAAATTAATCCAAAAAAAAATTAAGCTTTAAAAATGCTTATTAGACACTCTGAGTTTTACTTTATTTGGATTAAAATCATAAACAAATGAACCTGTAACATCTTTATTTTATTGTTTTTAGCTTTTTATTGATAAACGACAGTTTAAAAAAAATTAATCAATATACAAATTAGAAAAAGAAAAAAGAGTATTCTTAAGAAATTAAACAATAATTCATTCATAATTTTATTTTTTTGGAACCGAGGCTTATTTAAAATTTGTCACTTACTAAGAAAAATTAAATTCATTTCATTAAAAGTCCTATATATAGAACGTATCAAGCTAAAAGAAAAAATTAACTATGTTTTAAACACAATTTAGTGAAACTTCAAGGTTTTTTTTACATCTTATAAACCTTGAATAGGGGGTGTAGAATTTTTTATAATTTTTTTTCGCACTTTTTAACCGAGGCTTGCCTATCCTAAAAATGGTTTGCCCCCCTATATCTACCTAATAGCCTAAAATTAGGGGTTTTTTAAAATTTATTTTGATTCCTGTTTCATTTTCAAACTTCTATAATTTTTGTTTATTTCATCAATTGATCATTTCTGATAATTTTTTGATTTGTTTTGACTTGTTCTTTTGGAACGACTTTCTTAAAGTTTTTACCCCTAAAAAGAGTGCTTCCGAAAATTGAGGATGAAAAATAAATTTTTTATATTTTAAGATGGTTTTAGTCATTTAAAAGCCAATTTGATGCTATTATTTGCTTTTTAAATAAATTTATGACTTTTAAAGTGATTATTGTTCGTTTTTGAAAATAATATTTTTTTTTAGTCTCCTTTACATAGGAATGGATTTCAAAATTTTTTTCTGATTTCTAAAGGAGTAGCATTGGATAAATAAGAAATTTTTTTATAAAAAGGAGTGGCATTGGATTGTAATAAAAACATGTTTTACGACCAACTTATTAAGCATAAATTTTAAAAATTGTTATTTTATCTTCTATATTGTCTTGTCCACAGTAACCTTAGATATTTTTTTCAAATTATCTCTTTGAATAATAAATTCATTTTTAAAATGTTTAATTTATGATCATATGAACTTGTTTTATTTATATACTGTCTTTTGTGTTACTATCCCTTAATGTGATTTTTATTTAAATTAAATTTTTGATTAGTAATGATTACTTATTGATATATTAAATTTTGACAAATTTTTATAAAATTAATTTAAAGACTTACAATTAAATATTCTATCATCAGTTGTTATTATATTTTACTAACCGTTCTAGTTTTATTCATTTACTATGTTTTTATGCTGTCTTTTGTGCTACTATATATAAATTTGCCTTTTACTTAAATTAAATTTCTGATAAGTAATGATTACTAATTGATATATTAAATTTTGACAAATTTTTATAAATTACTTTCAAGACTTACAATTTTCATATATTATTAGCATTTGTTATTTTCTATCTTTTACTTTTCTTTTTACCATCTTTTAATTTATTTTGATGGTGTCTTTTGTACTACTATACATAAATTTGCCTTTTACTTAAATTAAAAATTTTAAAAATTTCTTTGTGTTGGTATATGTAGGTTAAGGTAGAAAATATAATTTTTTTCAATCGTATTTTATCAGATTTTAAATCATTTTTTACTTTAATTCTTTTTTTCATATAAAATTATATGCCATTTGTCTGTCTAATGAATGGATAGTCATACTATAAAAGTTGTTTTTTTCACGATAATTTTAAAATCCTAGATATTGATGTTTGTAAAGGTTCTTATTACTATATTCTTATGTAACATTATGAAATACGAAAGATTTAGATATCAACTAAGATTTTTAGCACAATAACCTATGATATTTCTTTTAATTGATCAATTTTAGCCTTTAAAACTGACTTATAAATTTATAAATATTACAATTAACAATATAAACAAGTTTTAGGTAGTTGTAATAGTATCATGCATCTATATATTTTAGATTATAAAACATTTATTGTCTATTTAGTTTGTTTATAATTTGATTTAAAACATCTTTTTTAGAAAACTTTTCATATTTTCGAATAAATTATTTCGTGACTGTCGTAGCCATCCTTATGGTTGCTCCTTTTTTTATGTATGATTACTTCTGGTTTAAACAATACACAATTTTTAACCCATGCTACTTCATGACAACAATAAATTTCTTAAATCTACGACATGGCGACTAATGAGTTTAAAAAGCTTCAAGTTGTTTTCCAGACCTGGTTGGGGGAAGAGAGGTAGCATTTGTCCTCGACAGCAGGGCGTTAAACAATGATGTGGGTTTGAACGCGCGAAAGAAAATGGTACTCCACGTACTATGACAAGACAATGAAAGAAAGCTAGACAAATAGATTCAAATAAGCCCACACAGCGCACGTGTGTCTTAGAGATACACCACTCAATGGAAGTAAGACCGAACAAGAGTCAGAACACTTATTATCCCTTTTACTAAGCACTTTAGTACTAATTACATCCCTCTAAAATACCAGACTATGATTATTTACTTTACCAACTTAGAATTGTCATCATATTTATAAGCATTTATCATCCTACATGGCGCCATTTGCAACTCAAACTAAATTACATAAATCTCCATTGACTTCTTAGACCTACTAAGCATATCATTATTGCAGAGACAATCACAGACCTCTCCTTTTCAGCAAGTCAAACATTTTAACTTCCATGCAGGCTATACATTCTAAGTACTAGCACAGTCTCTACATCAAAAAGACATTTATCATTACATCGGACATTTTTAAGTCAGCAATACACATTGGTTTAAAACACTACTTTTATTTGGCAGAGAGATCGATATCTTTGATCACCGACGAACAGAACTTTGTAACTCACTTCATAACATTTAGATTGCTTTATTTATACAAGAATGTATGCATCTTTGCAAAAATGACAATCCAAATTTCCTAGACAACAAAATTCACCATGATTAACATACTTAAAAATTACCTCTGATATATCTACACAATCCTATTTATAAATCCCAGCTCTACTTATGAATACATTCTAGATACACTCATATATCTTTGATCCTTTATTTAATGCTGAATCTATAATAACTGCATAGCTTATTGACATCTAAAAGATTATTAACAAAATTTCGTTAACAGGGAATTTTATATATAAATTTTGAGACATTTTTATAAACATTGAAAAGACCTTGTCTTTATTCTTCCAAAATGTTAAATCATCATTTCTCTAATTTTTGGGTATTTTAGAAAGCTTACACGTGTATCATTAGAAGTTGTTTACAATATTAAACCTAACACAATATCCACAGCTAGATAAAAGAAAAATTTCATTTCTAGAAATTACTACTTGAACAAGACCCTTTACATTCAGCCCTTCACATATACGGCTATAAAGTCAAACATCAGACTATTAGATTTAACTACAACCTCATCACCAAAGCAGACTTCAAATTTGACTTTAATACTTCTCAAACAAAAGATTTCTAAACTAAAACTGTTCCCTCCTCAAATGTCTCGAACAGCGGACATCCAGATCTAGCTCTGATCTCTTTTGTCCA
>DWJH01000221.1:0-12434 GCA_018248735.1 Tagiades litigiosa | reverse complement strand
GCTACCATTAAGGAATCGTCTAACAACCTCTCTGATAAGGGGAGGAATTTCGATCTTGTCAGGGTGGACAACATTTCTTTTTTGGCATTAGAGTGAGGTTCTATTCATAAGCCGACTAGTAGTATCGGATCTTCGTCAAAGAGACATTTTTGGTAGCTAGGTTTCTCCGTTCCCAGTCGTCCCCTTCTCGCGGCCGCATCGGACAATCAATCACGTGTTCCTTCGCAACCGTGATTACCATAAACTTGCCGTTTTAGTAGCACCCAGCGCGCTTCTTCTAAGCTATATCGATTCGTCCGCGGCCATTTTTGCGACTTCTATATATCAAGCGCTTTTTGTGACAGTCCCTTTTCATTGAAACTTGCAATTGGCATCTTGTAAGGTGAAATTCGGCGAGATTTTAGGCCAACCTTTTTCTTTTGGTGAAATTTCTCAGTTCGATCATGTTTTCACTGTAAAGTTTGTTGATAGATTCTTTGTATACGTTCGATGTAAATAAGGTCGGGCGAAGTAGATGGGAATGGAAGGCGTGAATGAAAGTTTCAATTTCGTCATGTTAATAGAATCGAGGAAATAGGAAGCGTCGCAGCCACATCGCGTCGTGTCGTCTCGTCATTAATAATACAAGCGAAACCATGACGCTTGCGTCGAGTTCACAGGATGCATTGCTGCTAACGAGATTTGGGAATGCTCTGCAGTCTTTGCCGACGCTACAATAGCGAATGATTTGAATTAAAAAGGAGGTGGCAACTGTGATACGCTTTGTAACTGAGAACTCGAGAATCAAATGTCAGCTTTTAACAATGGCAGACGTTTCACCGTTTTAATGAAAACTAATCTCGAAGAAAAAATGACTTGTTAAAATGAATAACAACTGGAATAATTGTATCGAGTATTTTTTACATATCGGTGTGATTGTAATCTGGCGGTAATCACAGTTCGATTAGCTACCTAATTTCCTATATAGGTATACGATATAAGTTTAATGGTTATAAAGCACACGCACGACGCAATTCCCAAGTGACGTAACTAACTTGGGGCAACGCAAAGACGTAAATTATAGCTCAACAGGCCTTTCCGGCCGTTAACGATTTTGACTTGAACTTAAATTCGAAGCGTGAAAGAAAATTAATTAATCACACGTGCGGTACACGTCACTACATACAAGCAAACACCCCGCTCCCCATAGGGTACGCACGCAATAGACGGATCTAACACACGGCACGGTAATCTAATTTCGCCCGTTTTCATTTCGCCGTCTCGTATTGTTTCTTAGCCTATTCAGTTCACCTTCTTATATCAGAAGTTTTACGTCGAGTAAACCTCTGGGATTACAGGCTCCACGTCTATAACTATCGATCGCCGAGTAGTTAGCAAACTTGCTTTTCGATTGTCGACCATCGTAGACGTAGCGCGAATAGAATGTATAAGTACGGAACGCCCACTCTCGCCAGCGGAAACAACTGCGAGCGGCAACTGTCTCTGCCACGTGACTAATGTTCTTGGCGGTTTATAATATTTTAATAACGTTTCCCGTCGTGTAATTGAAATGGCGTAGGTGCGTGGGGAGACAATAAAATGGCGACGGTGTCGAGGGCACACGAGTGATCAATAAAGGCCATACGTTAGGGCAGGCCGGTTCATTACGGCGCTCCGTGTCGCGTCTCCGCGTCCCCATTACGCCGGAGTTAGGAGACGCGAGCGGCGATAAATAGCGGCCAAGGAGCCCTGCTTTATTTCTTGCGCACAATTTAATTTACATTAGAGGTGCTGAACCGAGCTCCTCCCGGGAGTCATATGAAGTCGGGTACAGATTCATGCAAAACGAGTTACGAGCGCCGAGACCACGCTCAGACCGTAATCTAGATGCTGGCGGGTGACGGAGTACTAGCACTGCCCGATTCCCTTACCTACTTAATTATATCTAATTACTACAGCACATACGTATATGCTAATACTATAAAGATGCTACATCACATTTGTTGCTCTACGAAGAAGATGATCTTAGAATTCTGAGAAACCAATGCCCGCTTTTGAAAATCTTTAACTATTTAGTCATACGTTACTAATGACGAAAATTAATCTCTTTAGCAATAAAACGAAAAAAATAACCGAGTTTATACCGCACATTGTGTGCTTAAATAATTAATGATAGCATCCGATAAGATCGTGATTTGCCTTTGTAATTCCCTCCTTACTCTACCTGACCGAGTTTTATTACATTATGGAAGCAGAAAACGTTTGCCAAGGAAAGACAATAAGACATACATTCACCGACATGGGACCGTCCAATTTTGCAAATTGTAGCTGCATTAACGGATATAACAGAGACCGGGATGTTCAACAATTAGGCACTTAAATGCAAATCGCCCACTTAGATGTTCTATAATACTACTTTTTCAGACTCAATACATCGTTTGCAATTTTATTTGAATTTTGCCGAGGAATTCATTGTCGGAGCATTTCAATTCGTACATGGAAACACTTTTATAGGGGCGCCGTTCCACGTCTCCACTTAATGTTATACAAATTTCGCCGTACATGCGTTTCAATTGCTTAAACGACGCGCCCGCGTCCTCAGTGGTCATTCGCGAGCGTTTTATTCTCTTTCTAGAACATTCTAGTAGCTCTCAAGCATGATACGAATTAGTTAAGCAACGAGGCGGTGGTAATCACACCCGTTTACAATTGCAAACGGCTCCTAACGCCGCTGAGTTGGCTCTACTACGTCTATTTGTTTTCTTTGTCAGAACCACTTGCTTTTACCAAAATTCTCGTTTGTGGCGCGGGATCGTTTTAAATTGCCAAATGAAAATGTCGAGTACCATTAATTCTTCTTTACTACAAGAGAGAATATTTTACGTGATTTGTCTCAAGTTTTTTATAACGTTTATTCCATTTTTGTAAACTAATGTCGAATTCAAATTCGTACATATGTCGATGTGCGCCTGTCATGTAAAATGTGAATTTGTATTTTTATTTTCTATACTTGCTATATATCAGCAGTATCCTTGCTACTGCAGGGCTAGCACACTAATAACGAGAAGCTTGAATTCTATTTGTCTTCGAGAGAGCTAGAGCTAGCTCGCTATTAGCCATTGCTTGTTTCCTCGTCGGAGTGTATTGGAAGAAATAGCGTGCGAGCAAAAACGATTGGAAACATCTAGATTTCGAGAAATTATAATTTTTAAAATAGTGTGCCCGCAGAAGCCCTCTCAGAATCACATTAGGTCATAGTCCACAGCACTAGCCTACGAATTGGTAGACTTCACACGTTCACTTTGAGAACATTAGACGTACGTTACTTGATACGTGTGACGTCACACGTTTGTTTCACTCAAGTTGAGCTAAGTTACATTCTAGAAACTATCGGAAAATCGAGTTCGATCGTCTTCGCAGAAACAAGCCACAACGTTCACGACGCTTTGAATGCTGCAAGCGAGGCCGACGTACGCCTAGTCTTAATATTTAATACCTGACTAACATTTCTATGACGGCGTATAAGCCAATATGATTTAAAATTCAACACGAAAGTCACAAGAACCTTCACTGTCTTTGGTACAAAATTGTATACCGCTACCGTTATTATGTGTTATTTGTGTGTGTTTCCAATAGAATTTGTTATGCAATTACCGTGTCTTCGGAGCTTCGTTTTATTTGCTTTGTGTATTTATTTTAGATTTCATATTACACGATATGATTCGATTTTTAGTATCTATCGAGTTTCGATAGCGCTTATTAAAAGCCGTTCTCTTCTATTGTGAAACGTGGTTATTTATATTTAAAGAGTTCCAGTATTATATTACATTTTTACAAACAAAACAAAAAAAGTATAAACAGAAAATGAACGGATAGTTAAAATAAAGGTGTGATAACATAAGATAAAGTACCTGCTAATGAAAAAGGCAGGCCATTTGATGGTATACGTTATATAAATTTTATATTCATAAATTAATTAAAATCGTCACTATTAAAGGAGTCTATTACAACAACAACGGAAACAAATAATATATAAATGAAATTTTATTAAATTTATTATCATAGACTCATATACATTTGTACGTTTAACATCACTTTATGGCGCATTAAGCAACCGAAATTTATTTCCCACTTTCAATATAAAACGAGAAATACGCGAGTGGCTGGAGGGCTATCCAGAGCGTTGCAGGTATCGTCAGCGAAGTTGGATCACATATCTGATTTATATCTCGCACATTACATCCCATCTTACCCCAGTCTCCCCGTGCTGCGTCGCTTCAATAGATAAACCAACACGAGCTACTGCGCTATAATTTAACGTAAAAAGAAGATTACTCCCGCTTACATTTTTTTACATACTCATCTAGAATCTAAGAATGCTAATTGATGTGAGAATAACAATCCCATCCAATAAATAACGTTTACACACTCATACCCCCGCATTAGGGTTTTCCTGTGTCGCGAGTGGTACCGACAACACATATGGTACGGACACTACAACACCCAACACCAGAGAATAATAATTTACATATTTATCAAATAATTATTCATCCCCGCCGGGAATTGAACCTGGGACACTTGGTTCGTTAGACTGTGTTAAAACCATCAGAGTTATCGGGTCGTGCAAATTCCATCCAATAAATTATGTTTATCTATATTTGTCCCTAATTACGTAAACCAATTAGCGGGCGTCAACTCCTTATATTTTTCTATTAATATAAGTAAACTTATTGATCCTAAATGGCAAGAAAAACTACGTAAGTAGCTTCGTAACTGACAGTTCTAAGACCTTTCAGGACTAAGTTAATGTTAACACCAGAAAGATCCTTTTACACGTCTAGACTAAATTGGACACTTTAAATATTGTTTGCACTAATGCTCTTTACAATGAAAGAATAACAAGAATTAACAGAAATACGATAGACAACGTTTACAGCAAAAACAGAAACCGATCTACTCTGAATACAATCTATAATCACAACACTAAACCGTATTGAATTTCAACGTAAAATACCCGGCTTACCTTATTTGAACAACAGCTACGTAAATATGGAAAGAACTCCTGGGGTGCGGCAGAGTATTTCATTATCCGTGACCTGTTGAGCACAAGATTTGTGACTCATCTTCTTTACGTAACACGGGAGTCGGGCGCTCACGACGCCATTTTTTTCGCTCGGTTATCAAATTTTTATGAACACCCGAGTGCGAACTATAAAGAGTCACGTTTCAATTGATTCGTCGGCTTGAATTGTAAACACGTGAATAAGATTAAATCTTCTTGTCCTGTGAAATATTAGAAACAATTTTAATTGTTTTTTTTTAATTTAATATTCAGTCACTACCCCATACGTGCAGTTATTTAATTATTTTTCGGGTATTTTTAATAACTTTTTGTTTTAATTATTATCCGCTTATAGCGAGAACATAACATTGAAAATTCAGTTATTGAAAATTAATTTTCAAGCTTATGTAACGATCAAGACAAAGTCAAAATAATTGATTTTCATAAAAAAATAATGTCATGCCGATAAAAAACATTTCAAAGGAATAATTTCAAAGTCGCAATGTAGTTAGAACTATTTAGCTTAATGTTATATAACCTAACAATTAATTCACAAACAAAATCTTTATAAACTGTAGCAAAACAGCGAACGCAGACACATGAATAAAACCGTGCCTCAGTTTGTAACGGCGCTGTTTAAAACCGACTCGATTTTCTCGGAAACTTTTTATCATTTTCAGAGCTGAAGCGCCACTGTTCCCCGAACGTTGCCGAAAATTAGATAAAAGCATTGCGCCTGACATCGTGTCGGTTTTTATCGGCGTTGGTACATTTGCCTCTTACCTAGTCCCCGGTTCCCACGCTCCGACTTCCGTTTAACGGCAATCAGGCCAAGCTTGCGACGCTCTGTCAATACGAAGGCAAGAGGTTTCCCTGATAAACTTATCTTTCACCCTCCCCTGAACCTTCCCCCTGACGATTCTGCGTTTATCTCTCGTACATACGTACACGAGGTCCCCACTCGTGTGTTCCATCTTACGATACACTAAATTACGTCCTTCAAACTCACGTCACAATCGTGTTTCAAATTCAAATTTTGTGTCAATTATTTTCACATTGATTTTGTAAATTTTACCACTTCTGACACGAAAATGTCCTAGTTGAGAGTGTTGTAAATGGAATTTATCGTCACGAAAACGATTTTGCGTTTCGGTCTGAATTCGACTAGCAAGAATACCTTGACAATATTATCTTAATTCTCAAGGGATGTAGCGAATCTGTAAGCTGTATTACTGAGCAAGGATTTAGGTTAGAAACTTAGGAACCCTCTCCAAAGACTGTAACGTGTAGGGACCGATTCATATTCGTTCAAAAATGGCAGCAATACTTTAACCATTTTAAAAGTTGTCTGTTTGGCCGGCTGCCCGGAGTCCGCTACAAGAATTCCAAGGAAATAGAAATTCTGCGCGGTGAAACAAACGCAAAATCTTATAAAATCCAGTTAACGTCAACACACATGCGAACTGCTTGAACAAACATGCTGCGTTTGGATATTGCTTTACTTTTAGCTGGTTCACTATCACTGGTACTGTATTAACAATTATGCGGCACTAATGATGAAACTTCTTGTTAGTAACCGCAAATGATCACAGAAACTAGTTTGTGTTTTCATTGACAATCTTTCAAGATAAATTAACATAATTAAATAATATGAATATTTTCTATATTTTTGTTTCTTAGTATAAATTAAAAGAAGCCTCGATAATTCTAATTATTAAAATTTGAAATATAATAAGTAGATTATATAATCCTTCTAAAATCTGTTTACTAATAACTAACAAGAATCTTTGTAGGTTAAATTTACGAACAAATTTCACATTGAACTACGAAGTTATGAACATCCAACTCCAGATTTAAAGGAACGCATCGGCCGTTTATTTGCAATATATTTCCGAGTATTTTATGCTTCCTTTTATATTTCGGCACTTTTTATGTTCGCTGGAAAGGTCCGTAAAGGTGAATTAAAAAAACATCAACTCGCGACCGATTGCTCCTTCGAGCGTCGCACAAGGAAAATTGGAAAACACCAGAATACCAACACGATTCACATTTCGTGCCATCATTATGCCACATACTCGTATAAGATTTTCTATTCCAACGATAATACTTACGTGAAGCGTTGCTCGCTCCTTGCTTTTAAATTTACGACTTTCACGTATGAATTTGTTTTACCTTAAAAGTATTTCGCCCGTATCAAATCGGTTGGAAATTTAATGACTGCCTTCAGATTCGCATTAATACACGTTCATTCGCGAATGATCAGCCGGGGTGGTGGCGCGTTAAACCCGATGTTTTTCAGCGAAACAATTAAATTTCTCATACATCGATGAGATTAGGAGCGGAATTTCAGTGCGGGAATGATCGAGACGAAGAGCATTAAGCCGGAGCGTATTGGAGCAGATCTTAAGTCCGCTCGGTTAAACCGAAATCTTTGCGTCGGTGTTGAATACTTCTTGATCCGAGCCGATCGATATATCACCCCGAGGGCGCGCCTACCTAGCGGGGCTAAATACAATTTACCTTTGTTATTTTTCGTGTCATTAAACTGCGTCGCGATTTCGAACGCTTGATCGGGATTGCGAACTCAAATGCGAATTGTTTGTGAGCTTCTGTTTCCCACTCCGCTCGCCAGCGACGCGACATCAATTAACATCGGATCCCCCGACTGAATTTTCTTCATAGCCGTTTGGATTATTGTAGGTAGGTTTAAAACGGAATTACTTCCCACTGCAGAATAAAACCGAATATAGAGGCCCGCTATAGTGATTCGGGTCGACGTTGCTAAACTGATTTCTAGCGATACATTTAGCAGATTAGTTTGGGGACAGAAGTTTACAAATTTCAATGTCGCGCTATCAGTTTGAAAGTGGATACGCCGGCATTTGTCTGGCGCGTCCCCTCGGTTGCGTGCTGTACTGCAGAACAAATGAGGGTGACCACGTCGCAGCCAGCCGCTGGCGTAGGCGCCGGTTCATTTGTAAAGCTTTATCGGGCCTGACAAATTGCGACACTCACTATTTTTATGTCGCGGACGATCGAGGAATTCTCGAGCTATGGAACGATTCACCTCCCGCTCCCATTGTGAAACTTTCGTATGGAATAAGTTTTAATACGAGCCTCACGAAATAAATGTAGGTCAATTCCGACAACAATGCTTCGCTTTTGTTCTTAAGAAAAAGACGGTATTACTCCGCAGTCTTTACGACTCATACGTAGTCACAATCTAGGCTTCCAACTTCAGCTTTACATGTTGATTATTCAGCGTTATCTAGGTATAAAAGTTTGAGGAAGACACTCGGCTATGTGAAGCGTCGCACTCGCTTCCCCGCGTTAATGCATGAGCACGTAGTTTCATGTCGGCGCAGAAACTTGTGCAAAGTGAACAAAGTGCGCGAACGCCACGGCAAAGCCTTCATTTGTCGGCTCATGACGTCCGCGTGACAAATATGGACGGCTCTTTATGTACCCTCGTACTCGCACCCGACGAGCGCGGTGCGATTATGCATGACTATGAAAAATGTTACATTGTTTGCCAAGCGGTTTTAAACGTAACAATATGTCAAAATATATCAATTACTCGCTTCTTTTCCCATTTCGCGTCTTTGCATCGTTTTGGCTGAACGCTAAATCAGGATGAGACATTGCGTGTGCAACGGGTAGCCATTAATGAAGTTATCTATCTGGTTTAAACTGGTTTTAGCGTAATTTAAAGCCTATGTACTTTCTGTAACGATTCCGCTCGGTAGCGAAATTTCTATTGCTAGAGGGTTAGCGTAGATTGGGTAATTTATACTTGCCTCCTGCCCTCCCTCTTCGACAAGGGGTGGAAGATACAAGTACCATACTGTTCGCTAAAATTGCTTAATGGATCGATTTAATGTAGACTTTAATTAGAAATAACTTAAATCTTCTTTGCTTTATCAATGACAATATTTTTAATGGGTTTATTTTTTTTATCTTTATGTGTGTACAAAAGAAATTAAAAAAAAAAAATAATTGATTTTCAAATTCAACCACACTTAAATTTTTTAAATATCATAATTACATACAATAAAATTATAAACTCTAAAAGAATCTTTTACTTTGAGTTAAAGATAATTTACTTACATTTATATTCACTTTGCTATTATCAAAAGGATTTGTTGAAACTAATTGCATAGCCTCTTGTGGCAACATATGTGGCACATATAGGGTGGTACCATCAAAAACCTTTTCTTTAAACAAATGTTGATGCTCTGAAATTAGAAATTTTTAGAATTGAAAGTTATTAATCAAATGCTTAGATGTTTAAACCTACACACTAGGTTTGCTAAAGAAGTTAACACTTCACCGGTCTTCAGATTTCAAACGCTAACTTAAAAAAAATCTCTGAATAAGTTCTAAAAAAATTCAATGCAAAAAAGGTTATAAAAAAATTATAACTTAAACTCACCATTGAGAAGTTTAAATCTTAAATTTTTATAATCTTGATCAGGTTCATATCTCACTTCATACTCAAATACACTATTTTCTTCAAACTTCAGATAAATAAAGTTGGCTGTTACTTCACAAGGTGTACCACTTTCTCCCTTTTTGACCACAGGTGGAGTTTCTTTGACTTCTCTCTGAAAACAAGTAATGTCATATGCACTTATGGAAAAATGAGATTCACCAACAACTGCAATTCTTTTTATCTATTAATACTAGCCGACATAGGCAACTTTGTTTACGTAATAAGCTTATTTGTAGGATAGAAATATCAAAATCCCTCCCAAATCAAATAGTTCACTTACAAAATATTTATTTTTCCCTATGGTGGACGTCTGTGTTGTAATGGTACTGGTGGCCATTTTCTCCGTGACACTTTGAATGTCACTTTCCAATGGGGCGGCAGACAGGGAGGAAGTTTTAGCTTTACTGAAAACAATAAAAAAACAGTTTACACATCCACATCTATACAAATCTGTGCATTACTTCTGTTCTAAAATAAGTCCAATTTATTTTATTTTAAATTTGTTGATAGCTGGATACAGTTTGATTGGAAAATGAGCCAAGCTACACATTATTCATGTAATAATATGAGTAATGTTGATTTGCATATGTTACAAAACGATTAGCTGTCTAACTCACCTGAATTGATTCTATTACAAAACTAATATAAAATCGTAACGAGAGCCACTAAATTCCTAGACACCTATATTTTTATGTATAATTTAATTTAGTTGCAATTTAAATACCACTTTTTGTCTGCATTTTTGTAGGTTTCGATTATCATATTATCATCTTCGACTGAAATGGGAACGACTTCCTTGAGTTCCGTTTTCAGTTTTTTTTATATACTTAGACTTTAATGTAACAGAAATTATCTGTTATTAACAGGGATATATAATTTTAGCTAAGATAATATACGCAGATATATTTTCTATTAATTGGGCAAACAAATTACAAATTGTTTACATCTTATGATGAGACAACCCCAGTAAGTAATTAAATAATACTTATGTTGGAATATGATGTGGGTGCTCACACAGGCAGGAATACAACTTACAGATTTTCCAAAAGCTTTAACCCCCGGCCTGCACCTCTATTTGGTTGAGCTGGTGGTTCCACATCCGACGCAGGACTACAGATTGATCCTGCAAGTGAAAGAAAAATACAGTAACAAAAACAATCCATATAACAAAGCTTAGCAAGATATTTGGGTAGCAAATTTTAAAATAATAACATAATAATAATGGTGGATTATTATATTCAAACTCTTCAAATGATGTAAATTATTAATGGATTTTTTTGAAGATAACAATATAAAATCTTCATAACTTCAAAAATTATTTTATTCCGATAGTGTCAGCTTTTTAGAGATATAAGAATAACAAACAAGCATGCAGTTCACCTGATACTAAGAAGATGAAGTACTTGATACTTAGTAATTAAAGATGAAGTATTTATTACTTAGGGCATACAGCTTACCAGCACCAGGTTTTTGTTGCATTCTTGATAACAGTAAGGCGGCAACTTTGCCTCTTCCTCCAGCTGCAGTGATACCAGTTGTGTCCATCTACAAAGAAATTATATGTGTAAAGCTTAAAAGTAATGAGGTGTATCATAAAGGACAAGAAATACTTAAAAAAATATTTCAAAGTAACTACAATAATACAGTTAAATTACTTTTCGAATCCACATCTTTACCTATCATCTGTAAAATACATATACCTGCCTCCCTCATGCTAAAGAACATGCAATTACACACATATATACATGCGTCCTGCACTGGAGCACTGGATCACAACGTCAGTGTTCCTAGATAATTTTTTTATGTGGAGGTATGTAAAACAGTAAATAAAGTAGTTTAAATGTGTTAAGTAAACTATGCATCCCATACCAAGCAAGTAGGTTTGGAGTGAAGACTATACAAACATTTATCGTAAGATTTGCAGGCCGAGGTAGTTAGACAGGCCTCTCAATATTAAAATAATAACTTACAACACTAGGTGGTATACTTGGTGCAGGTGTAGATTCAGGAGTTGGTGACTCCGAAGAAGATGAAGCTTCCTTCATCTGCACCTTCAAAGCTTGAAGCAACGCCAGCCCTCGCCCGCGACCTTTTCCTGATTCTGCCATTATAACCTGAAATCATCAGACGTAGACCAATTTCACCACATTTCTCCTATAAAAAATCAGCAAAAATCAACAACTGACATTTCATGATTTCATTAAGGATATACGTAGACGGTAGATCCAAAACATTTGTACCTTTTTCTAAGAACATTGGCTAAAAATATCACTTACTTTGCAACAAACTTTCAAACAAAAATCAACTTAATTAAGCTGTTTTCAATATTCAAAGTAATTGTTCAATTTATTATTGAAATTTTAATACAATAATCTAAACTTTTTTATTCCAAAACATAATAAATTTGCTTTTATGCACTCTATTTTATCTTTAAACTTAAGTTTATCAATTTCAAAACTACTAAAACTTTAGTTCATTCATAGTCCACAGATAATACATAGACAAATTGAAGAAATATTATCCAGCAAATCAAAAGCAATTTAAAAAAATTTTCGACATTTTATTTTCCTGTTTCTTCGCGATTACTAAATAACCGTTGATCACAATTATATTAATAAAGCATTATCTACGTTCAAGTTTTATTCCAATATATTAAATACAGATAACAAATGACAATTACAACACTAACACCATCTATTAAAAGTAATTTGAAGCCATTGTCTTAGTCGAACTTTCAGATTCATTTGAATTTGCTATTTTTTTTTTGTGTAATTATTTTTAATTGAACAACCAAAACAATACAAAAATTAAGCAAATCGATATTGCCAGTCACCTACATTTAAAATTATGTTTAACCCTTAACCACTGACGTACGTACGTGGTACGTCGCTCAAACGGTTT
>DWJH01000220.1:0-12439 GCA_018248735.1 Tagiades litigiosa | reverse complement strand
CGATAATAAGAGGAATGTTGTTTGGTAGAGTTCTGAGAAAAACAAAATAAACACAAAAAATTGTAAAATGATTTAATTTCTGTATTTTATAAACTTTATATACCTATTTGTGATAGAAATCATATTTATTTACCTTTATAAATCAACTTCTATGGTGTTTAAAAGTGAATAACCTGCAGTATTCAAAAAAATCTTGGCTTCTTCACATTGTTCCTTATAATAATCTTCAGACCAATTGTAATAATCTTTCATAATTTCACCTACAATCTCAACCGAATTAAAAGCTGTTCTTACATCAATATAGCCTAACATTAATCTATTGAACAATACATCTGTTATTTTAAATGCCATTTCATGTTCCATTTGATACAGGATCTCTTCTTTAATATAAGGATACTCACTTGCAATGCTTGTTGGTCTTTCCTTAATGTAATTTGAAATTAAAAATGCTCTTGTACCGTAAGAAAGTGCTAAATGTTCGGCCACATCATAAGAAAGGCTAAGTTTTGTTTTAATATCATTAATGGTTTTTTCAGAATAATTTTGAGCTCCTAATAATTTGATATGTCGTGTTACACATCCTCTTTTTGTCTTTAATTTAAAAGTGCTTACTAATTGATCTATAGCTTGTTGAGCCATAAGTCTGTAAATTGTCCATTTACCTCCTGTGCATGTAATTAGACCATCTTCATCAATGAGAATAGAATGCCTTCTCACAATTTCTTCTGTAAATTTTTTAGAATCATCTTTTATTAATGGCCTAATACCAGTCCATACACTATAAATATCATCTTTATTGACAAATGTATTCCTATTTGTGTAAAAATCGATCTCATGTATAAGAAATTTTAAATCTCCTTGATTGGGTTTTGCGTAAGCCTCTTCTTTGCATCTAATATCAGTTCCTCCCATTAAGAGCTTACCTTTAAATGGAATGAAAAAAGCCAGTCGACCATCTGCTGTATTTGGATCTACAAATCCCATATTCGTAGGACCAAATTCTTTAGAAACAATTACGTGCGTACCTGAACTTTGAGCTAAAAATTTTTTATCATCATTTTCTGCTAATTTCCTAATTTCATCAGCAAATTGGCCTGTAGTATTTAAAACCGTTTTTGTTTTTATAGTTAATTCGGTTTTACTTATTTTATCAAAGGCAATTACTCCTTTAATTTTGCCATTTTCTTTAATAAATCTTTTAAATTGACAATGATTTAAAATACTGGCTCCAAAATATGCGGAAGTTAGTGCTATCATGACACAATATTTTGCATCATCAAATTGTCCATCTTTATAAACAATAGAACCTTTTAATTCATCTTTTCGAATATTACTAAAAATTTTGATTGTATCTTCTCGATTTAAAAATCTACTTGGTCCTAAAGACTGAGATCCAGACATCCAGTCATAAATTTTAAGTCCAATGTAATAATAAATTATCATAATTCTTTGATAAATAGGAAACATTATTTCAATTGACTTAGTCAAGTAAGGACAAGCATCCATAACTATTTTTCTCTCATTCAAAGCATCAGAAACAAATTTAAATTGATTACAATCAAGATCATTAATAGCTTTTTCTAAATATCTAACACCTCCATGTAGTAATTTAGAACTTTTTGAACTGGTCCCTGATCCAAAATCATCTGATTCTATTAAACCGACTTTTAACCCACGAGTTGCTGCATCTAAAGCACAACCAACACCAGTACAACCACCTCCTATTACTATAACATCAAATTCATATTCTTTTAAGTCTTCGATAATTTCTGACCTCTTTTTTATTTTCCAATTTGGATCGTATGGTTTCAAAAACGATTTTATCATCTTTTCTTCTCTTCTTTTACGGTAATACCTCACACTTAAATATAGTGAAATTATTAAAACTATTATTGTAGTTAAATAAAAAATCATTAACAATTAATATTTTTTTCATTTTAAGTCTAAAATTGTTTGATTTGTTTCTAATTTACCAATTAATAAAAAAAGCTTAACGAATTAAAAAAAATTGATTTATTAATGATTTGCTTAAAGTAAAAAATAAACTTTAAAATTTATGACAGGATCCACTAAGAAATAAACTTAATGATTAAAATGTTGACATAAGTGTGCTTTATTAAATTTAATGGCTTATATAGCCTAGAGACAACAGCATAAAATAATTAAAAACATTAAGCTCTTCATATATTCCCTTTTTTTATCTTCTCCATCATCTTTTTTTCCGAAATACATCCTTCTAATTCGCCCACTAATTCGTATTCTTCCCCAAACAAATCTTCAACTGTCTCTTCAGTTATTCCAAATATTTCACAATTAATATTTTCTTTTATTTTTTTATCAGTGTAACCACGTTCTTTTAATCTCGAATACAAAACACTATTTTCTACTTTCAAAATATAAATTTGATCAAAATCAATAAAAGATACGCATTCTGGTGAGTGAGTGTCAATTATAAATGAATTTAAAGGATCTAATGTCTTTTTTAATTCTTTTTTAACAATTTTTTCATTAAAAATATGTGTATCAAATTCTTTATCATAACTTTCATAAAGTTGGTTTTCTTTTATAAATTTACTAAGATCTATGTGTTTTATTCCCAAAATTTCAGAAATTTTCATTGATAATGTCGTTTTTCCCACGCCGGGTGTTCCAGTTATCAAAATTTTCATACAAGGGTTTTAAATGTTACAGTTCATTTTACATACTAAGAATAGTGGACATAAGGTTGTTTAATGTAAAATATGATAGTGAAAAATGTAATTTACAAGTAAAAGCTCAAACAACTCTTCTCTAAAAAACAATATAATTTTTATCCGTTAATAATATTTTAATTTTCATTCTGGATCCCTTTTATTAATCTTGTATAGCACAACAGCAACAGCAAATCCAACAGCGCCACCAATCAAGATGGCATTTCTCGAAAAAAAAGAGGATTTCTTCTGTTTCATTTTTTCTTGTGTCTCAATAAATTCTTTTTCAAGAAGAACAACAGATTGGTAAAGATTATCATCGACATATTCAATTTGCTCTTTTTTAGAAATCGTATCGTAATAAATCACAGATAATAAAAATAAGGTTGATAACGGACAACTTAAAACTATTTCAAACATTTTATACGCATCTTCAATAGTAGTCACATCCCTAAAGAAAAATGTAAATACAGAACCCATAAACATGTACGCACTTGTTTCTTCAATATTTACATTTCTTTTCTTCATCATCTCTACGAAAACTTCAACATTAGATTTATAAATTTTAAAATTATCGTCTACTAAAGGAAGGAATTTCCTATTAAAGACATTAATCAATACGATCCTACATTTTTCAATTTTATCCTGAACTCCTTCTTTAAAAGATTCAAATTCTCTTTTATTTTCATTTTTTAAACTCTTCATTTCCATACTTTCATCTTCTTCCTTTGATGATACATCCAAAGGTTTCACACTAAATTGGTCATAATCACTTGAAAAATAATAAACAATAAATACAGAAGAGACCTCACTCATTCCCTGAACATAATTAACAGGAATAGAACTAAGAATATTATAAGTTAAATGTTTTAACATTTTAACTTTTGCTTTGTCTTTCTTATTAACAGATAAAAAAGTAGTTCTTTTTACATCATTGTTTATTACAGCCAATTCATTAGCTGGTTTCTCTACAATTTCGTATTTAGTTTCGGAATCTTTCTCTTCATAAGACTTTAATACATCGTTAAACTTAAGATTTTCCATGTTTAACGGATAAAAAAAATATAAAAATTTGAAAGGGGAAAATGAACCAATTAAAAAATTAAAACAAATTGTGAGCCAAAGAAGAAATAATGAGATTAAAGGTTGTCTCATAGCTCTTACTCTGTTTTAAATATATAAAACCTAAATGAACATAAAAAGAGTTGATTAAACTTATAATAACAATTTTTTTATTTTTAACCTACAAATCAAAAAATAAATTAAGCTGTGGCATCCTAAACGATTTATCATTTTGTTTCCTTTGTTTCCAATACTCACAAATATTTTCTAAAACTTTTTTTTTGTCTTTAAAACAATCTTTTTTTAAAATTAAAGAGAAAATATAATCAGATACGTAAGGTTTAGTATTTAAAATTTCCATTAAAATTGTATTTTTACATTGAGAAAGTGGTTTTTTCTTTCTTATTAATGGAGGATTAGATAATTTTCTATACCCAACAACACTTTTTAAAAAATTATGGCTGTTAGAAAAAATTGATTTAGATTTTTGAGGATTATGTTCATCACAATACGTCACATTATTATTCATATCAAAATAAATTTTATCTAAACCACAAGAAACATGATAAAAATTAGGACACAGCCCGTAATTACATTGTACTTTAGTGCCAAAAGTATCTTCACAAAAAATACAAGATCCTTGACTTTCTTTATATCGACTTAAATCAATTGGTTCTTTTGAATTTGGATTATCAAAATCAAGGAAGTCATTAAAAATGACGCAAGTAACGTGGCCCCACTTACAATCCGTGGTCATTTTCATTAAACCGCCTTTTTCCGGACAAAACATACAAACCGGATTTAAATAAAAATAATAACAACCAAGACAAATAAAAACTTCATCATCATCATAAGAAGATCCATAACAATCTCTATGAACACTAATACCGCACCCTTGACAAATTAAAATTAAATTATCATCTATTTCTTCGAAAGTACAAATATCACAATGGTCTTCTGGTTCTAATTTTAAAAATTTTTCTTTAATTTCTTTTTTTAAATTTTCATAAAAATCTTTTTCAAGGCGATCAATTGCAAATTCAAAAGCATCCAAATCAACATTTTCAAAATCAAAATTTTTTAAATCGTATTCATCCAAACAATAATCGACATCTTCAAGAGAAAAATTATTTTGATCTAAATAAATAAGAGAATGAGGGGAGTTAAGATTTGTTTCTTGATCAATAAAAGATTTATGGTCCTGAACAAGTTTAATTTCACGCTTTGCTTTTACGTCTAAGTTTTCGTAAATTTCTTTATATGAAATTTCTTCTCTTGGTTTTTTTGTCATAAAAAAATAGGGAATATTAAAAAATATTAATAATTTAATTGTAACACGCCTTTTAAAGTCTTATTTTATAAAATATTTAACTACAATGGCAGAACACGAGAATTTGTGCCCTATTGCGTGTTCTATAAAAAACCCAAGAACGTCCAGATCTAAAATTTTTTATTAAAAGGTGTCAACGCGATGACCTAAGTGAACCCACTTTTACTTGATTTTAAAATAAAGCCAGATCAGGTTTAAAGTATATAAACTTATAAATAAACCTTTTATGGCTCAAAAGAATATCAATGTACAAAGTGATGATATTCTGCGTGGTTAAGTGACAAAAAGTCAATTTTAAACAGTAATCCGCACATTTTTTGATAAAGAAAATTTTTTATTATAATTCAGAATCTTGATCACAATTTTCACCTGACGCGTAAAGTCTCACCCACTCCTTTGCTTTATTTTCATAATCTTTGTAATTGGTTTCAAATAACTTGGCTGCTTCTCTATTAAGAGGATCCTTTGGGTTCGGATCTTGTAATAGAGCTATAATTGACAAAAGAACTTTGTCTATGGTCAGTGCTGGACTCCATTGATTTTTTAAAATATCAAGACATAAATGTTTTTCGTAAATGTTGCAATGAAAAATTTTGGTTTTAAATGTGATTTTTGGTGGTTTAAACGGGTAGTCTGGAGGAAAAAGAATCTCTAATTCAAAAATCCCTCCTTGATAAGGTGAATCAGGAGGACCAGTTATGATGGCAACCCATTTGTCCATTTCTCCAGGGTTTACAGGGCCTGCACTACATCCTGGTGGTGGCTCTGTTTGCATTGTATTCATTTCTGTTAAAATTCTCCTGTTTTTGTTCCCAGATGCCATTGGGGGTAAAAAAGTATGAAATTAAAGTAAGAAAATGGATTTGTTAAAGGTAAATTATTAAAGAGATTAACATTTTTAATTAATAAATCCTTTTTTTATAACTTAAATTACATCTCATTTTATTACCCCCTTCACGAATGATCTCCTCTGAAAAAATTATTTTCAAACTTTTAGATCATAAAAATCTTAGAGGCGGCCTTCTTTTGGAAAAAATAGCCAAAGTTTTAGATCTCCAATATTTTTTTGATGAAATTACTAAAATCCATACACTCGCAGGGACAAATTTCGTAATTGATTTTCAGGATGGGATTTTTAAGCTTGTTTTTGTAAATGAAACGTATTTTTTAAATTTTAAATACGTTGAACATTTTTTAAATGAATTTTTTTCAAAAGGAGATCGATTTTCATTTTATAATTTTTTAAAATATTTTTCACTTTACGATAAACCAAAAGTAAAGAAACAAAAGAAAGTAAATACTATTTCTAATTCTATTTGTGGTTGTATTAAGACTTATAATTATTGCGAAATTACTTCTTTTGATGATATTGTTCTTAATTATACAGATCCTAATTTAATTTACAATATTTTTACTCATAGAGAAGAATTTCATTTTTATGAGCCTTTTTTTATTTCAATTCCTAAAATGTTTTTAAAAAAAGATTTTAGTAATAACATACAGCTTAATGATTTAATTTTAAATTTACAAGAAGATTTTAATTTAGCCAAATTGTTTGATATTTCAAATTTTAGTAGAACGATTTATAAGTTTTTTCTTACTTTTGATCAGAGTTTTCATTATTCGATCGTGTTCGAATCTTGTGAAATCACAATTAAAAATGATTGGAGATTGTTAATTGATGGGGAATACGATAAAAAAAAGAGTTTTTTATTTAAAAAAGGATTTGAAATCAAGAAAATTATTGAATTTAAAATGTAATTGGGTTGAATAGAGGCAAGAATTGATAAGATGAACAATAATGCTACATTTTTTTTAAAAAGAACCTAGGATGTTGATTTGAAGCCACAACAAACTTTAAAAATTGTTGCCAATAAAGTTACTAAAAGTTAATGTGTAGAATATCTAAGTTCATAATAAATAAAGTATATAATTTCATTGATAGAAATGACATCTCACAACAATTTTAGCCACAAAGAGCAGAAGGTAGCCAGTCGGTTTGTAATTAAAACAATTTTCTTTTGATAATCTTTTTAATCATATTTCTACAATCTTATTGAACATGAAAATCTGTTTATATCATTTTTTACCAGTTGTAAATCACGATTTAATTTGTTTTTAACATTTGATTGTAATTACAATTAATTTGTGTTGACTTTTGATCGACAAAAACATAAAAAATTCAATATTTAAATGTCTTTAATTTTTCTCATTTCAAAACTTTCAGTTTCACTTTTTTTAATTTCTTTAAGAGAAAATTTATTTCTTATCCCATGCAAATAAACAAAAGAGTAATATCATCAGATGAAGATAAAAACGTTTTGTATAATATAATATATCAGGATGACATCTGGGCAACACCAGATGGGTCTGAAACTCTTCTTGATCTCTTCTTGAATACCAGTAATTCGTATCCTAATAATAATTATTTTGGAACAATTATAAAAAACAAATTAATTTGGCAAACATACGAAGAAATACAAGAAAAAGTTAAGATAATCTCTGTTTTCTTTAATAAATTTACAGAAAAAAAGGATATAATTGGAATATTTAGTGTAAATCGATATGAATGGTTAGTATCTGAGTACGGGAGTTACATGTCGGGTTGTATAAATTGTCCTTTGTATTCGACTTATGGACCAGATGCAATTTCTTTGGTTTTGAATGAGACAGAAATGAAAATTTGTTGTGTGTCTTACGATAAAGCAAGATCTTTGTACGAAATTATAAAAGAATTTGAAAATCAACATTTGAAAGTTTTGGTTTTATTTGATGATTGTGATTCTGACGACTTTTTACTTAAAAATTATGAATCTATTGGTGTTAAAGTTTATTTTTGGAATGAAATTATGAAATCTAAAGATTTAGAAGGATTAAGATCACATGATCTAACTGGTAATGATCTTGCTACTATTTGTTATACAAGTGGAACTACTGCACAACCAAAAGGAGTAATGCTTACTCATAAAAATTTTATTTCTACTGTCTCTTCTTTTATGAGAGGATCTAAAGAAGGAGAAATGATTCAATTTACATCAAATGAAGTTTATTTGTCTTATCTTCCTTTAGCTCATGTCATGGAAAGAGTTTGTGTCAATATTGTTTGTGCTTATGGTGCATCTATAGGTTTTTATAGAGGAAATCCTAAGACTATAAAAGAAGATTATGTTGTTATTAAGCCAACTTTTATAGCAGCAGTACCTCGAGTTTTAAATTTATTTAAAGAAAAAATTGAAGATAAACTGCAATCAATGTCTTTTATTAAGAGATGGTTATTTAAAATGGCGTTAAAATATAAAGAATGGAGACAAAGCAAAGGTGTATTTCATTCTTGGTTACTTGATACTTTGATTTTTAATAAAGTTAAAAAGGAATTTGGTGGTCGTATCAGAGCTATTCTTTGTGGAGCAGCTCCTCTTAGTATGTCAGTTTGTTCATTTATACAAGGAGCTCTTTGTTGTCATATCTTTCAAGGTTATGGTCAGACAGAAATAACAGGTGCTAGTATTCTAAAACCTATGGATTATTACGATTTCGATACTATTGGCATACCATTTCCTTCTAATAAAATTAAACTTAAACCAGTTGATGGATATGGTGAAGGTTGTGGTGAGATTCTTGTGAAAGGAAGTAATGTAACTCGAGGATATTTTAAAAGACCAGAAGAAACAGAAAAACTTTTTAATAAAGAAGGTTGGCTTATGACTGGAGATATAGCTAAAAGTTCTAATGGTTATTTTAAAATAGTTGGAAGAAGAAAAGAAATGTTTAAAAATAGTTGTGGTGAGTTTATAATTCCAGAGAAGATTGAAAATTTGTTTATTGATGATAAAATTCGAGATATGTTTATTTCTAAAGTAATGCCTAATGATAAATTGGTTTCAATTGTCGTTTGTCCAGATGAAAGTATTGACGAGTACGGAATTTTGAATTATATTTCTCGTAAAGGAAATGAACTAGTAGAAAAAAGGAAAATGGCTAGGTATGAGATTCCTAAATTTGTTATTCTCATCAGAAATGGATTTGAAACTTTTGTAAATCAAGATTTTGTGACGCCAACAGCCAAGAAAAAGAGAAATAATCTTGAAAGGTATTTTAAAGATTCTATAGCCAAGGCTCTTAAATATTAAATTATTATTTAAAAAATGTGCATGTTTATAATTATAAATGTATTTTATTTAAGGATGCATTTTTCTTGTTTATAGTGTTTATTTTACTTTTTTATCAACTCATTAACTGCCAATGTAAACAAATGAACCAAAGTCTTAGCCCTCAAACATAATGGACGGACTTTCAAATGAAAAAAAGATTAATAGGAGGAGGACAAGGAATAGAACTCAGGTAATACACTTTGATCTTTCAGAATTAGAGACTTTAAGAGAAGCATCTACTCCTGAAATTCCTTCTACACCTAATCTGGCACAATTATCTTTAAATTCATTTTTATCAAATAATTATGCGCATGAAAATGAAGAAGAAAGCCAAGGAATTAAAAGCAAAAGGAGTGTAAATTTAAACAGGGAAATAGTTGTACAAAACATAAATCAAGAGAGTGATGATAGAAAAGTTGGACCAATAAGAAATATAGGCCAGGTTGTAAACTCACAAGAAGTAAGTAATCCAAAACAAAACATCAATAATATTACAATTCGTGATCAAATGATAAATAACCGGCCAATCTTATCACCATTAGAAGTTGTAAGACTTGATACACAACGAATGTTTAATTTCAGTGAGATCTCGAATTTTTTTAAAAAACTAGAAAAGCGCGAGTTGTTCCCAAAAAGTAAACACGATTACGCTTATAAAAAATCAAAAGGTGGTGAGACAAATGATAGAAACCTACTTGAAGAAAGAAATTTAATTCAAATGAGAATTGAAGAGGAGGTGATACCTTGTCTTAATAATAATCCTTTTATTCAAAACGATAAAAAGTGTAGAAAATAAATGTTTAATTGTTTTTTAATAACGTCTTTTTATATTCACTGATGATAAATAAAATTTACTCTTTCAATTATTTTACTAACATTCTCACTTAACACATTGTTATCCGTAACATTAAAATCTTTGACAAATATACTTTGTGATCCATCAGATACACTTATACCTCCATCAACCTCATCCACCAAGTAATAGGACTTTAAAAACTTTATGAGAGCATCTTTTTTTGTAATTTTACATAATTTTACGTTTTTTACATTTGTAGCCATGTCTTTAATTTTTTCATTAACAGACAAAGCAATAACATCATCTATATAATTACTTTTCCATTCTAAAATAACTTCATTACCTTCTAGTGAAATAAATACATTTCTAATCATTAAAATTCCATCGTTTTCTTCGATATCATCAAAATTTTCAAAAAGTATTTGTTTAAGAAGAACAAAAGTGCTATTAAAAGGGATTTTTTGTTTCTGACAAAAGACAATTGGTTTATATTTTATATCCTTCATATCAGTAGTGCTATAAATTTGGATATCATCATGATTTCTTACTACAATACCTTCAAATTCACCTTCAGGGCATCCAATGGCTTTTGCTTCTGAACGTTTTCTTACTTCAAAATCACCACTCTCTCCGTTTTTTAGAGTAAATAATTCCATTTCCACACCATTTTTCTCATTCTTGTGCTGGATCACGTTCTTAAGACGATTCATTTCATTAACTTCACCATGAACAAAAAATAAGTGTCTTGGTTGACATTCGTCTATAAACTCAGAATTTTGTGTAAAATCAACATGTGCACTAAAAGAAATATATTCTACTGACATATTCAATTTTAAAACATGACCTTTCATAGATGTAATTTCTTTTGGTTCATTTAAAATATCTTTAGCAAGTGTACCTTCTACAACATACCCGGGAATAACAATACCATTTCTTTTATCTGTACACCATCTCTCAAATAATTCCCTAGACATTCCACTTTGTAACATAGCCGGACTCGCCATTATGACACAAGGCGTATTATCCTCAAAAAAATCCATACCTTTTAAATTTTTAATAAATTGAAAAGAAAAAGGATTTTTAACTAAACTTATCTTCTTAATTCTATCATTCATCATATTAATATAAGTTTGATAAGCACTCATACATTTTTTAGCCAAAGATGAAGCATAATAAATTGGAATATGTTGTATACTCGGATTAGCAGCCCAATGTTCTTCAAGGATTAATAAAAGCTCTTGAGCTCTTCCTAAAGCAAAAACAGGCATTAAACATCGTCCACCACGTGCAACAATCTCGTGAATTACAGAAATAAAACGTTCTTCACGCTCTTCTCTTGATAAATGACATTGAACTCCATACGTACTCTCAGTAATTAAAGCATCAACTTTACAACCAGGAGATTCAGCAGCTTTTAAATGTCTATCTTCTTCTCTACTAAAGTCACCAGTATACAAAACGACTGAATCTTCAATTTTTATAAGACACATAGCAGCACCCAAGACGTGTCCAGCATTTAAAGCGACTATTTTAATTCCGTTAATATTAATTTCTTGATGATAATCTACAGAAATAATTTTATTATAACAATTGCTTAAATCTTTTTCAGAATAAAAATCCGTATCAGAAGACGCATTTATTATTCTAATATAGTCATCTAGTAACCATCTAAGGATGGCTTTTGTTGGATGTGTCATGTAAACTTTCCCATTAAAATCCGTTTTTTCAGTTAAAAAAGGCAAAGCAGCCGCATGGTCAAGATGAAAATGAGTAATAAAAACGGCATCAATTTTAGATAAATCCACTAAATCCAAAAAAGGAAGAGAAGCAGTGCCTGTGTATGCAGGATGAATACCACAATCCAACATAATGTTTTTATTTCCATAAGTAAGAACCACACAAGATCGTCCTACTTCACAACCAGCACCAAGTGGCTTAATTTTAATTTTTTCACAAGCTTCCATGTGGGTAAAAAAATATAACAAATTGTAATTAACTGTCACCGTTTACGAAATATGGCTGCTAGCTTACTTTAGTTATAACATCTCACACAACAAGCTTCCGTGTATATGTTTATGTCTGATTTCATTGCGCCGTTATGGTTGGTAGACAATAAAATTTATAGACTATGACAACATACAGTCCTATTAAATGATTTGGAGTCCTCAGATGTTTAAAATATATTATAAACACGTAAAATTAAACCTTTTTAATATTTTTTTTATTTATTTTCAAATTTTAACTTAATAAAATCAATTATTTCCCTTGAAGACAATCCAAAAAAATCTTCAATATCTTCAAATTCGTACTTTCTTTTAAAAAGACCCAACATAGTTTCATGTGCTCCTAATTTGTTATCCAGAATGTACAATCCATCATCAGTTTTAATCTCGAACATAAGCCTATTATT
>DWJH01000219.1:0-12480 GCA_018248735.1 Tagiades litigiosa | reverse complement strand
GACAGAAACTTGACGGCTACGGTGTACGCCAGCAACTCCCGTGGGCGCAGCGAAGCTAGGACGATGCATCTGCAGACCATAACGCCACTCAGTGTGTCAGGTACATATGTTAAGCTGAATAATTTACTAAAATAATGTCGAAAAGTAATCCGCAGTATCTGTGTTTTCAACAGTGCCATACACAAGCCATTCCTGTCTTTATTCGTGCTGATGAAATAATATACAATCTGAATAATAAAATCTCATTACTAAAAATGTATGTTTGTCTGTCTGTCTGTGAGTCCTTTATGAAATCGTAAACTATGCATTTGATTATGTGATGATCTTTAGCAAAGTTGTTATGCATGAGCCAAAGAAGGTTTCTGAGTTGGTACGACAATTGGACCGGGTAGGCAGCGCTGCTGTCGGTATATTACTTAAAGCTTTTCCGAAGACGACGTCTCCCGAGACAGCAATTGCTTAATAAAAACCTTACCATCAATATTATGAACCTATTACTATTATTATCATCTCACTATTGAACTGTTGTATTCTCCCCTAGTTATATTTTTTTACGCGAGTATATTACACTTTTTTTACTTCGTGACACATAGTAAACTACTTCATGCTGTGTGTTTTTAGCAGCAGTAACAGAAGCTACACCTACGAGCTCGTGGACAAGATGGTTGGAAGTGACAGCGTGTTCGCTTGCTATTCTAGTCGGAATGGTGGCAATATCCCTTTGCATCAAGGTCGTCAGGAACAAAAGAAACATGTTGGAGCATAACCCCGACTTGGTGCCTAGATCTGATGGTGAGAAACACATTATTTGAATTTAAACTGTTCCTACATCGATTGGATAAATGGTTCGGGTTGCACGTTCCTTTTTATCAAGGAAGTTTATTACTTAACATGGAATAATTCCTCTCGAAGCTTTTCTCCATCAAAGCCAGCAACGTTTAGACTCCTCAGATTCAAGTCTTTAATTGGCAGTTACTGCCATGTAGCGCTCCTATTTGTTGGCTTATCGATCATAAAGATACTATAATTTTCTATAATGTTCTTCACTATGCTCAATAGAAACTTATTGAACCGTTTTGGTGCGTAGATCTAATAATAACATCTAATACAATATTTGATCAACTTCCATAACCATAACAAATTGATGCGTAATTTTAAATAATTTTGCCATCGTTGTACTTCAGTCATTTGTCAATATTTGTAACTTACATAATTCTCTCTCGAAGTGATACCTACTTAATAATCAAAACTCTTTAATATGAAAATAATATTTCTATGGAATTTACGTCCTTTTTAGGTTCGTTCCACCGCGAGCCAGACTTCACACGAGAGGAACGCGTTCTGGGCACCACTAATATCACGGTAAATCAACTCGCGTCCTGTCAGAACGTAAGGCTTCATTTTGTTTTCATTTAGCTTGTATACTTTACGTAATATTTTACACTTTTATTTTAGCCAATACAAACAGTATATTTTTGACATTCAAGAATAACATTTCAGATTGATTTTTTTATTTATTGTATAAATTTCATATAAAAGACTCGTCTATTTATCTGATTTATCACGATAATTTCGAATCTATACGTCCGATTGACTTAAATCGTTGCATTACACGTTGTAGACGCTCAATGAGAACGGATGTTGAATAAATCCTATCAAAGATATATTTTTCGCGAGAACTAAATTGCAAACGACAGTTATCACCTAATGTACCTATATTTATTATTTGCAGCAGTACTCCTCGTCTCCAGTGCCGTCTTGCCGTGTGCTTGTAGGCTGCGCTGCACGTGCGCCGCCTCCAGATGCTTGTCCCGCCACTCAACACTCTTACTATGTATAATCATGCGCCTTAATGTTCCGTCGAACTGGCTGAGAGGAACGGGATGATAGCCCGGCCCTAATAAAGCTATTGCAATGTTAGCTAATCTTCAGATAACGTAAAAAAGATTGACAGCTTTATTATAATAGTTTAGCTTGAATAACGCCAGCGTCGCGTTGCCGCAGCGTTTAGCTGTTTAGCAAATCGTATATCAAGTTGCCAGCTTTATACTTTAACTTTAAATAATAAATTATTCTCCTTATAATAACATTTAATTACTTATAAATATACATATCTTGATATAAATGACGCTTGAATTATTCATTGTGATTTGTCTGCTGATTAAAATGTGATCTAGCTTTACTTTGTACTTTACGCGATAATAACATATCGGACATTGTATATTATTATCACATTGTATATTATTAGATTAATGTTATTTGTTCTCACTGTTAGTATTTATTTTGTAACCTCACAAATAGCGAACCTTGGCCGGCCACTGAAATTATAAAAAAAAATCTTCTACGCTAACGTTTTAGAATACATTGAAAAATAATACTTACGTCAATAGTAATAATTATTTATTTATTTTGTATTATGTAATATTACTCCGATAAACTAACCAAATCTAGTCGGTATCTAAGCAACCTTAATTCATCTTTAGAAATATAAGCATAGCTTTTAAGAAAACCCTAGTTAATAACAATCTATACAAATATGTACTAGTTATATGTAATGTAAATTTATACTTCATTATCTTACTGCATTCCACTGTTCAAATAGACATTATTTTTAACTGTAGTTGCAGTTTTAAGTCTCCAAAAATTTACACTAACTTGTGTGAAAAATATTATAAAAACTAATATTATGAAAAACAAATATAAAATTATACATTATATAACTTGTATTTTATTATACATCTGTTCCCATTTTTGTCGTAAACTAAACAGGCGACAATACTTTTATTTATTTATAACACGAATTCTATCTTCAAAAATATTTTTTATCATTTCTATGAGTATCATATAATCCCCAGAGTACATTATAATATGTAATATGATAATCAGCGACAATAAAGATATTGTAAGAAAACTATTTTTAAACCAATATATTATCAGTATTCAATTCAAAGTCTAGGTATATAAAGTCAACCTTAATTATCGTTTTTTCATAATGAAAGAATAAATAGCTTTAGAATGTCTTATTTGATTTTTAAACTGCCACCTCAATTACTATTAGTCATCGTTCAGGTCCGGTTATGTCAACAAAGATCATATAAACTTGCATAATCATGCAACCTATGAATTTATATAATCAAAAAAATCCAAGGTGAACAACTGTAGCTCACTAACTTTTAGCTGAGAGTTCGTCAAGAGGTACTTTAAAACGATTTTTATCCTTACATTAATATATTCTTTAAGTATAAATATAAAGTTAAGTGAGTAAATACATTTTGCACGATATAGTTCCTTCAACCTCATTCCGTTATATGACGTAGGTACTATAGATTCCAGATAAACATTCCGAAGTCCCTGTAAAGCGATTCACTTTGTCCTTCATTTTCCAAACCACCGAGGAATATACTCGGAACTACCTACGTCAGTGTTTACCTGTCTTATAGAAACCAAAAACTAATAACTATTATTCAATTTATTGTGCTACATCTTAGACCCTATCTTAATAAACATATTGACGGAGTCTAAGTTTCTTATATGAAATTTTTAAAATATTCTATAGATAAAATGTATATTGTTTTTCTGAACAGTTTGTTAATACCACAGTTAAAGTATGTTACGCAACATCTAACGCACGCAATAAGAAACTTTATTGCCTAGACAATATTAACGGAAGCCTGTACCACAATTACTCAGTGCTATAAGTTGTTTATGTTTAGCAACGGTAGAACCAATCGGTCAATTTTTAAGCAGTTATCTAACTAAGCGTATCGCGGATTCCACTGAATACAAAGTAACCGTACTTCGAATTGATCGTAAGATAAATGTTGAATTGCGTAGCAAAAGGAGAGAAGTGTGATAGTACCAACAATATATTTTTATTGAAGAGAGTAACAAATGGGCTATTTACCAAGTTACATGCAGCCGTGGAATGTGCATATATATATTGTATGTAGAATATACATATGTGTATAGAAGAAAAATATATAATGGCTGCCTCGGTTTTTATTCAATGAAAAAGTTCATAAATTATATGTAGCTCTATTCTATAAAAATATAGATTGACAGTTACATAGCATGTACAAATATCATAATACAAGAACATTGGTAGACCAAACTTGTAACCGCTCATGAGTAAAGAATAAATGGCGCGTTGAAGTCTTTTACAAGCAAGCGTCTTATGTTTAATTTACAAATAATTTAGTACGTTATAATTTTAAAATCATAAAAAATGCATACATATTAAATTACAACATTATTCAAATCTTAATAAATTCCTGATATTAAACAATCAACCTAATTAAATAATTATTGATAAAAATTAAACAATCAACTTTTACTTTTAGCAAAAATACATGTCCAATTATAATAAAACTACAGTAGACACGAAAATGTAAGTGGAGTCTTAAGTTAAATTTATGTATTGTGTTGACAATTATACTGTTAGTAAGAAGACCAATGCGTGTGGAAAGTGTTAATTAATAATAATTAATTACATGAACGAAAATGCTCTATTTCTGTTGTTTAGAGGTTTCTGTCTGTGCGGTTGTAATTCACTACTAAATTTTGATATCATAGTGGGAGCGGAAGCGTTAGAGTATTTGTAGAATTTTTAATAAATGGTTGGTTACTTTACAACATATAAACCGTAATGTCTGCCGGCAATGATGTTAAAACTATAGCTCAATAAACATTGATCTAACAATAACAAAATCTTTGTAATGAAAATATTTTAAAAGCTGTCGGTCTACTAACTAATCTATTAAATTATTTTTTTGGTACCAATTTGAATTAATAGTGAAGAAGTTAATTTCTATGAATAAAGCTTCTCAATTTTTTTATGAAATCGTCTTAATTAGCATTAATTTATTGAGCAAGTGAATGATATAATGGTAGACGTTTTATTTATACCTCTTGTCTCTATAATTGATTTATACTAGATATACATATATGTATATAGTTTAATATACAATTATAAGATTTCTTGAAGAAAAAAACAAACTTTTTGAATTACTTTTTCATGAAAATTGGAGTCTGATTTTTCTGTATGGCACGATACTGTACAAATCATATAACGTATTCAAGCCTTATTTGTAATTCTTTTCGTTTCGTAAACATAAATCTAAAAGGAAAAAAAAGTTAAATGAAACTGACATTTAAAACAAAAAATGTTGAAAACGCTTTCGCTGCCACCTTGGTGCTTACCTTTCTCGAGAAGGGGTGGGGATATCTGTGAGTTCAGCGGCAAAATGGAAACCAGTTGCGCACGCCGCGGTGTACTTAACGAGTGGGTTTTGTTAAAAAACTGTGCTCAGTGTGTTTTTGGACAATGACGCTTCGCAACTAAGGTAAATGAAATAACAAATACTGGTCGCAGCGTAAACAGTTCAAGTAACGTGTCACGGTAGTTTATTGTACTTCGTGAAAGTATTTTCGATTCGTATTGTCGTGAACGCGAACCGGTTGAGCAATGAGCTACTTTTACAAGTGGATTGAGATTGCTGGCTAAACGCTACTGTGCCTTAAGTTCTGCTTTGTGCAAGTACCAAAATGTTTTTGTTTCTAAATTAATTTTTTCTCGGTATCACTGGTATCAGCATACAAAATAAAGTGCTAGAAAGATAAACATGCATGATTTCCATGCTAAGATAATCCTCTTAACTTTTTCGTTATGCAGGAAATACAAAGTAAATTATAGATTTGCTTTATTGGACCTACTAACATAAGTATTAATACCTATTTTCTTATAACTTTATATATGTACGTAGTTTCAAAACTATGTATAGAACCAAGAACGACAACTATATAAATCTTATAAATATTTCTATTTAGTTCACATTAAAGTACATCCTGATGGGTTTGATATCAAACCATAATTTTAATGTTAGCATTTGCAATATAAATACATAATATATTATTATCACGACATATTTTTAATGCAGAAATAATAATTATTTTTGAACACTATCACCGTTTAAGAAATAAACATTACCAATATTTTTTTTTAATTTTATTAAAATGAATACATAAATATATAGTTCTTCTACAGAATTGCTTATATTCAGCGTTGATACGCAAGTGACATAACTGATTTATCATCTTGTGCAAAGCAACATTAGCAATCGTAATTCGTAACGTACTGCTATTTTTGCCGCAATATTGAGTAGTTAAGGCTAACATCTTGGCTTGGCTAACATCTGGTTGATATTAATAAAAAACAACAACGAATTTGTACCGTATTAATATGTTTTTAGTACTGATATAATCATAAACAAAATTATTTACAAGTAGCAAAACAGTACAGTAATTATCATTTTGAATTGTTGCAAACAAGATTAATTTAAGATAAAGTAAGTAAGATAATTTAAGTTAAAAGAAATGTGACCGAACGCATTTACGCACCGACCTTTACGCAACAGACAAATATTCTTATCAAAATTTCTGTAGATGCCATGTGATAACTTACTGTAATATAATTATTCGTGAAAATCTAAATGTAAGTATATTTTAAAGAAGAATTGTAAGACATAATTATATATTTATCACTAATCAAGGTATAATTTTATTTAGGCGTTTGACATAAACATAAAACATACATTTGAAGGATGTTTCGTTCATTCGATAAAAATACGCTATTTTAGTAAGAAGAAAGTTTAGAAAGTTATTTAGTTTTACATAATTAAATAGATATGCACGGCTATCATTATACATATTATATTTTATCTAATGTGTTTTTGTGGCAGCGCTATATCTCCCTTAAGTCTTCATCAATATTAATGAGTCGAAGATAATTTTAAAGCTTACGTTTCTCACTATTAACGAAAATACACAGTCGAAATATCTTTTTCTTGACACTGACTCAGTTTAAAAATATAATTATATCACTGCACAATATATTTAATGGCAAGGAACTAGACCGACTCCCTATCAGATACGGCTTCCACAGTAAACCTATAGGTACTTCCCATATTTTTCAGCTAGCTATTTAAGAAAGATCAAGTATTCAAAAAGCAGTAATTCAAAATAAAATATTACCTACCTAGGTAGGTACCTAGGTATGTATGTACTAGGTATGTGGTAAGTGATCAATTTAGGTTGTCAACCAAATAACACAGCACATCGTAAATGAAGCGGCGTATGACCACGTGCGCTTAGGCATATCCGGCCAGGCCGATTCTCACGATGCGTCCGAGTTACAAGCAAGAACTTTCTTTCGTATAGAAAAAAAAAATCGTATAATAGTAACATGGAAATCGGGTGCATAGATCAATTTTATATCAGATAATTCGTCCGTGCATACTCAACAGTTTGTCCTAAGAATTTCAACCTGAAACAGACAGATTATGTAAATGTAGAAGTTATGATAATGTCTATAGTTTCATTATTCAACAATTCATGAAAAACTTGTTTTTATTTGATTTTAAATAGCAGTTTCCTTTAATTTACAGCGAGAACTTATATATTTACATACAAGCCGTTTTTTCTGAATGTAAAGTAAGATGGCCCCAACATTCGCACCATATGCATACGAATACATACTTTAATCTTCTTTTCCACACATCAATGCGGAGTGGAGAGCTGAACAAGTGGGTCGCTCGAACTTGTTCCAATCGTTCTAGTATTTTCCTCAATGTTGTCCGACGATGCGCTACACATATATCTTAATGACCACCTGTCTGTCAGTGATACATTGAACAGTATGTGCCATTCTTATTGACATAGGAGTCGCAAATTCATGCAGTTCGACTTATGCTAAGTAATATTGCAGACGACAACAATGGCAACCCATCTCAAACCGGGTGTTTATCCGCAATTTGCAATACAATGAACATTTCATATTAGCCATCTTGTTAGCCATGAAGCCTCAGTGGGAAGCTCATATATTTATGGCGCGGTGATTCAATCACCCTGTATTAACTTTACTACCACAAAACCATCTATTTACCAACAAACAATTCGGTTTTGTTTGTTTGCACGTTTGTTTAAAATCAATGACACCACACAAATTACAAATAATTCCGTAAACTTGTATTTTTTTTATTCTAAACAGACAAAGTGTATATTCTAAACAGAAAAAGGTTGTAAGTTTTGGTTTAGGAGGGTATTTTATGAAAGAAATATCTTAGAAGCTTTGTGCTCATATAATTTATCTACAAAGACCCTCTTGTTAACAACAAGGTAGTTTAGCGGTGCGTGCAATAATTTTCCAGACATTTGTCTAAGCAGGTGAATTTGCTTCAGTCAATTACATATAGTAACAACACGGATGACTTCTGCACCGTTTATGTTGCGAATAAGCCGTGGTTAAAATAAAACTGTATCTGTAGTAAATTATGTGCCATACATTTCCATTTTAGTGCATTTATTCAGTGTTTACATAGTACAAAATTATACTGGTAAAAATATAATAGTAATCTTATAAATAAAAATGTATGATTGTCTGTCTGCAAGTCCTTTATCGCATAGTAAACTATGCATTGATCATGTGATTATCTTTAGCAAAGTTGCTGTGCATGAGCCATAGAAGGTTTCTGAATTGGTATTGGATCCGGTAGGTGGTGCTGCTGTCGGCATATCGCTTAAAGCTTTTCCGAGCAGGACAATTTCTGCCGAGACAGCTAGTTATGTTTTTTTAAATCTTTTTGTTTTTTTGGCTCAATTCACCAAAAAGATATATAGACAAGTAAAAAACATTAAATAATCATACAATTATGACCTGGTCTTTACGATAAGTAGCGAATTTTTATTTTTTATAATCATAAATATAAGCTGATTTGTATTAAGTTAACTTGAATAATCTATATATAGATATCTCGAAACACCTCATTTTGGCCTAATTTTGTCTGTCTGTGAGTAACATTTATTAATGGCCCATTGTGGTAAAAATGATAATGATAATTAATATTTATTTCAGATATCCTTACACAACGGACTTCAAAGAACGATCGACTACTTCAAAGAAGAACTATCAAGGACAACATTTCAAAACAATCAAACATACATAAATGTGAAAATAAAGGGTCCTCACTAAGATCTTAAGCTGTTGAATTCTCTAGTATTGTGATATTAGGCTTATTGAACACCGCAATGGAACATTTCGATGCCTAACAGTCAAATAAGAATGAACGTCTTGGCGAAATTTACCTATTTTTGCTGTGAAGTAACTCTTGCGAGTTGTCTACATATATAAAAGGAAAAGCTGACTGACTTACTGACATATCAACGCAGAGCCTAAACTATAAAGGTTAGAAACTTGAAATTTTGCACAGGGGTTCCATATATTACGTAAGGAGTGCTTCCTTACGTAATATAAGAAAGGATTTTTGAAAATTCACCCCCTAAGGCGGTAAAACGGGGGTGCAAATTTAGTAGGAAATTCTTGCGTTTTTGAAGTTACTCGAATGAAATTAAGTATGAAGGTTCTTCATTGAAAGTCTTGAAACATGTGTAAACAATTTTTTCGAAAATCATTCCTTGAAGGGGTTAAAGGGGGTGCAAATTAGAATGAAAGTTCTCTGATTTTCAATTTAATATATGGCAACGTTTTCAGACTCATCTAGTATATTATATGAAGGGTGGTTTGCGTGCTTAGCCAAAATTTAAATCAGATATTTAGAGAATATACGAGGTGACCAACTTAGACCTCAGGAGTACCAACGTAATTGTGCTGAGGCTTCTTACGAATTGAAACACAAGTTACCAGAATTGCTTCACAGCAGAAATAGGTGGTTAAAAAGTATTGTCTACATTGATCTGTCTACAACTATCGAAAAATAATGTAATGTGATGAACGATTTCTCTTGTAGAATATTACCAATATTCCTAATTGACACAGTCTTCATATATTAGCAGTATATCACGCAAGTAAAACCGGAAGCGTAGCAAGTAATGTAATAAAATGTGTACCTTTGTATTTTTAAATGAAACACGTTGTTTTTGTTATAAAATTGTATATAATTGTATTGCCGGTATGCAAGTTCATACATTTGAGCGGTCAAATAACTTATTATCACTTTAAAGATAATAGACAAGTCAAAATTGAGATTGATTATATGTTTATATTATATTATATATTTTTTCTATTTGACCTGATTAACATGTTGTCATCACCAATTCAAGTTAAAAATTCAAGATAATAAGATTCAAGAAGTATATTTTTGATAAACAAACTTAAATATAACATAGCTTTTAATTATAAAATGCTTGCCTCAAAGCACAGTATGTATTATAGATAAAATAGTTAACACTAAACAATATATTTACGTAAACCACTTAGTACTGAGTTCAAGAGTTCTTTCAGAATAGAAATGGCTAAGAATAGGCCATGTACCACAATTGCGCCAAATTAGTTCAATTATATGTAATTGGCGCCAAAAGGTTTATATCGCACCTGAATTATTAAATTTGATGCAAGCAATTTTGCTAAATTAACCCACCTTATTTCAGAAGGATAAAATGTGTGTTTTTCAATAAACAGATTAAAGATTTTTTCTAGTCTTATGTTAGCATGTTAACATTTTTTGTAAATTTTCTGGACTAGTTCAATGGTATGACTTTTATCTTGTGTCATATTTGATACACGTATCAAAATTATTATTAATACTAGATTCACCTGTAATGTTATGTAATAACTAAACCACATAACGACTATAACTAACAAACCGGTAGAGACGAGTAAAATATTTGGAGAATATGAGCGTCATAAACAGGCATTAGCTTTGTCTGTAGGTCTTATCCTTAATTTTTTTCAGTGCTTACTGAATTTTTTTTTAATAATAAATTATTTATTTATTATTATCTAGCACGCGGAAAAAAGTACAATTTATTTTGCTATACAATATTGATGTATATGTTATTAGTTATTCTAAGCGTTTTGTAGTATCCATGAGACTGATGTGGCTGACACAATTAAATGCACATTGAATATAATTTCTTTCTCCATAAATACATTTGTAATCGGAATATCTCGCTTCTTTATAAATTTTAATATCGCTATATATTTAGGTATAATTTTTGTACGAAGTTTTTGAGTTTTGTTAGAATTTACAATTTCGGTATTTGTAAGTTGTCGCAGCTATAAAAATGTCATGTTACGTTATGTTTTATTTAACTCTTTAAATTATGTGGGTCCAGGGTCTCACTTGACATCTTTATTTAACTATTATGAGAATTAATATTTCGAAAAAAGTTTTGATTCAGCTGTTGACATTCGGTTCTTTATATTAAGTATTTGAATAAAATATTCTTTAGAATTGAAGCTTTTGACGAGCAAGAGAATATTTTATAAACAGATTTACTTTAGGGTGTTACACATAATATTGTATCTAACATTATACTTAAGAAATGTTTGTTGTGTTAAAAAATAAAATGACTTAATGTTTGCAAATTATAGTTTTATTTGTTTAGTTGATAAAAAAAACAATAATGGAAAAAAAATGAATAATATGTTGACAAAAATAAAAATTGTTTTTAATACTTTTAACATTATAAATTTATAAAATATATCAATAGCAAAAATATGAAGTTTAATGGAGTGTTAAGTGTTTAATACTTATTGAATAAACAAAATATCTACTGCCATACTTATATGAAAACTTGTATTCTTTATGATAATGACTACATTGTAATATTTTACATTCCATAAAGTCAAACTTAGTATAATTAAACCATCATTGATTTTAATGAATATTAATCATTCAAAACATTTTATGTAATTACAAGTACATAAAAAATATGCACTTTATCTTTCTGAGGCACTATCAAGACAAAACTTTAAATCGCTGATACAATATAAATCCGTACTACACTATGATAATAAATATAACTTAAGTCTCATACCCATTCACAATGGTTCCTGTGTACATCTTGTGATCAACACAATACCACAATCAACATTTGAGTACAATCATTTGATTCTCTTATTAGCACGATCAACTGAGAAACTAACCCACACATGCAGCACTATAAATAATTGAGCTAGATAACCACACATTTTAGAAACTATTTAGACAGTGACTAATCATTACATAGTTACAAATTGGAAATATTGTCTTAGATCAACTCATTTACAACACATAGTAGGCAATACATTCCACTTATATAGATAAAAATTTCTAACAGCACTCTCTATCCTACAAAGCTTTTCTCCCTGAGAGTGTACCAAAGTCCTGTACATTTGAAACATATCACTTGGTGTCTGCTTGTGGCGTACAAGCATTTGTGCATCACATCCTCGAGACTGCCACTCTGTATCAAATCTGATATCGTGCACTCTGTTCACACCGTCCAATGCTGCCGTCCAAACTCCCATTGCTACATCTTCAGAGTTGTATTGGCTGTAATAATTTAGTAAATATTTTTAATTGCATAAAAGTCAGTTAAAGTATGATCATTGCATTGATAACTACAACTGCAAAATTGTTGTAGAGTGAAATCATTTATTAATTTAAAAAATTATACTTCTTAAGAATTTTAAAATTAGTGACC
>DWJH01000218.1:0-12490 GCA_018248735.1 Tagiades litigiosa | reverse complement strand
ATTATAGGTATGTATAACTTAAAAGTTCGGGCATAGTTACCTACTTAACAAAAATTGACCTCGGAGAGGACACTGGCTCTATTTGAGATTATTCACGGTTGTCATGGGCTGCAGCGTCCACTTAACACGTACATAGTCCATTGTGAGTAGCTTAATTACAAATGGAATAGTCGGGCGTGTGAGCAGCGGCCGCAAGAACGGGTCGTGTCACGCGCCGCCGACCTTCGCTGAAAGATCCTTGAGATATAACGATTCAAATAAAAAATACTCGTCGAAATCAATTTCTCATTGACTGGGTGACTCATTATTTTTAAGCCAAGTGATATATTTTTTATTGTGTACAATAGGTGCAATAAAAATTAACATTTAATATATCTGGTGTTTCTGTTCCATTAAATAACAACGTTGGTAGTTAATATGAAGTAAAGTTAATTGAAAATGCCTGGATGTTGTTTCAGGTTTTTCCTTTTGAATTAAATCCACCTTTAGCATTCTTTGGCTTTACCAATAAGAAACGTCGGTAAAAATGTTTTGTTCGTCCCAAGGCTTACTCGAAACGGACGATACCCCGGCGTGTGCTGAAAGGATACCTTTTGTGAAGGATGCTAATAACATAAAAAAACAAAAACAGCGTTAAAAGCGTGTCGTTATGTGTGTGTGTATGTATGTGTGTTTGGTGTGTAATCATTGCCAAAAGTACAAATTCCGTGGTGCCTAGTGGCGAGAGAGCGCGGAGTCCATTGTTTCGGCGCAGCGGTGGCGCAACGCGGCGACACGCGCGTTTGCCTCCATTGATGCGCGCGCTGCTCCACAGTACATCCCCTCATCGACAACCAGGGTCCATACATATAGTACGTCACACGATATGGGGGGAGGAGGTAAACAAAATGTCACATTGTACATTAGGATGTGGGAGGAAAACAAAAGTTTCGTAACATACCTTTCTAATACTCTAACTAAATGATAGTTTTAAAAGGAAATAAAACTAATTTTAAAACTGCTGTTTTAATTAAATAACTTCTAAATAAAAATTTTAAAAAGTGACGTCACGCTAGGGAGGGTTGTCTCACCTATGTGATCAATTGTGACAAGGGTGGGTAAGATATCAATAAATCATGACATTACTGTGACGTACATTATGCATGACCCCTCAAAAATAGTTGCATCAACATCACTATCGACATGAATGCTCGATCGCGAGATGAAAATGATGATCCACCGATATTTCTAGCATTTCAATTACACACATGAAAAATTACGAGATGATTGTTTCCTGTGACTAGGAATAATTTAGGTACATCGTTTGCATGGTCGGTCGCTTTTGCATGGCAAGGACATTTTGTGTACCTACAGTAATTGTAGTCTATTACAAAGAGTACAGTCTGACGCGAGGTCCACCAAGGGAGGCCTTCGGGACAATTATTACGTGTATGCATTATTTTTAATTTTTTTAGTACACCGGTCAATAAAGCAACTTGAAATTAGAACAGACTAAAGAATTATCAATGCATTGCCGCCAGTTGGGAGATATTTTTTTTTATGAATCTAGACCATAATTAGGTTTATCAAATTGGTTAATTGTGAAAAGATTTTAACATAGTTTTCTATCAACATTTTTTTTACTAGTGATTGTCTGGCAACACCAGACGTCTCAAATGCCTTGCGGCTATGAAAACCCGTTTCAGACCCGCTTTTGTTATTACATGGGTATTGCGATCTACAAAATCAGTTTATTTTTAATTTTTTATACAAGTTGCAATATGAAAAACTCGATTTCATTTTTTTTTTCAGGATATGTGACGAATCGGAACAGGGTGTATTTTGCAGCTACATACCCTTTTCTCTACTTTGTCATGGATTCCAGTATACATGTAGCTCTAATGGCCGGCAAGATGGTTGATCCATTAAATACAAGAATACTGTAACGAATGTTGTTTTTCTTAAGTAATAATTTACTTCATCGAAAATCCTTAATTTGATATTGGCAGTTTGAATTAAATTGTGTGAAATTTCAATTAAAATAAAAAAAAATTGTTAACTGAGTAACCCATACTTTCCTAAATAAAACTATTTCCAACAAAATATAAATGCCAAAAAATTTTTAGTTGGATTATTTTTTCAAATTACTTTTGAACCGATATTTTTTAAAACCAGTATGTGTAGATGTTAATGATAGGGTACTGTAGTCAAAAAAGAAACAATTTTTGTTGTTTATGTTTATTTATACATTACACATCTCACTTTGCCCTCTTGGATTTAATCTTCCTCAAGTAAAACTCTAGCTCCTTGCCTTCCAACACATAACCATCAGCTCGGCCACACTGCCCTGGCCGGCTCGCAACACATGCTGTAAACAAAAGCCATTGTTAGTCTAATAAATACTCGAAGTATTTCCTAACCTTTTAATTAAAAATCAGAGTAACTATGACAGAAACATCATCCAGTTGCTAGACTGTTCCCAAAACGGTCCAAGTCTGTTACTGCAACATCAAAACTTCTCGATTTCATCATTAGAATATAAACACAATACATTAAAAATAGTACATCTATAATAGTCAGTTACCTAATAAACGTCCAGTATGGAATTGTTCTTCAATGGCAGTGTCAACTTTGGATAAACGCTGCCTGGATACATATTTCTTTGCAGTTTTCTTGCTTCGCTTCTTATTGATGATTGCATCCTCAGCTTCAGTCTATAATGTTTAAATATGTGATTAATTTATTTTTATTTAATAATAATGTTATATTTATATCAAAAGTCAGCTATGTCTGGTAATCATTTTCTTGTTTATCATATGACACGCAAACAGTTTCATCATAATTGTTGAAAGGTGGTGAAAAGGTGAGGAAATTAGTAATGATTATCACGAGAAACAATATGCACAATACAAAATATTTTTAGTAATTAGGTAGAAGTTTAAACAGAAGAAACGGCCATATCATAAGAAAAGTCCATATAATAAATCTTTTATGCATTAACATAGCAATAAAAAATTATTGAAAATATGGATCACCAAATTAAAGGTTAGTCACACTATAGGAATAATACAACTTTACAGATTTTAATAAGTGAATAAGTCTTAACAATATGAAATGAAATAGCTTTTTATATCATCATCATCACAATTCACAACCCTTTACAACATGCCACTACTGGGCTCGGGTCCATTAGTGAGGGGATTAGGTAGTCCACCACTCTGTCCAAATGCTTTTACATAATTTAGATGAAATCAAACTTGATATTATAAAGAATATTTATCCAATGTTAATGTTCGATAAAACAAAAACTGATTTAAATATTGTGAATATATTACTTTACATAAAATCGATTTCAAGTTCCTTACCAGTTTTGCACCCTTCTTTCTGCCCAATGGAAGGAGATAGTGGGACTCGTACCACTGCCTGAAGGGAGTGGCGTCAACCACAACAATGGCGTTCTTCACCAAAGTTTTGGTACGCACCAACTCATTGTTGGAAGCATTGTATACTACATCAATGATACGGGTCTTACGGGTAGCACCTGTAAGGTAATAATATGTTGTATAAATACCCTATATCAGCTAGTCTGAAAGGAAACACTTCTAGAAAATAATAATAATATAATCATTAGAAAACTGCTATATATTACTAAGCAAGTCTTGCAGAAACAATACAAGTGAATTAATTTACCTATCAAATCGAAAATGTACAGGCCTAGAAAATTAGAGGTGCCCACTACCACTAAAGAGTAGCAACATGTAACTGTAATAAACCCTATATGAGATGATTAATATATTTGAGACTTGATGGTTGATTACTTGTAGATGTTAACAACATAAGACAAATGCCATGCCAAGTGACAAAGGGTGTCAGGGACTCCCTCAACAATAGTAAAACATCTAATGTTACTGTGCAACAGATTTCCACTTATTTAGAACTATTTACGTATGGGCAATAATATTCAAATGCCAACTTTTCACGAAATATTCTATGAACATGTGTATATTAACTTTAAATAAATAACCATAGTCAAACATTAAACACATGTTATTCTTAACAATATATATCAGGTTATTTACTCACATTCTGAGCCCCAGGCAAAGTTTCCGGTGTCCAGGCGGAGAGCACGGTACTTTACATTGCCTCCACGAGAGCGCACCAAGTGAATACGCTTAGAGCCAAGCTGAAAAGACAAACAAAAATTTAACTAACACTCAGAAACGTATGAAACAAATACATTAGGACTTCTATGGACATTATTACTACATAAATTCACAGTTATTATTATACCAAAATGTTAAACAAAAACTTAGGTTATTAAAAAATCTATAGGTTAAAGACAAGCGAGTTTACCTTGGTGTTGGCAGCCGGGCGACCCAACTCATACTTCCTCTTCTTACGAATGGGCGCACGTTTGCCGCCGGTGGCCCTTCGTTTATGCCAGTGATCACGACTGATACCTGAGACATGTCACGAAATGTTAAGTCTCCAATACAATATTTAGTGTGCACTATTAACATATCACTACTAATGATTTTACAAAAATAAACGCAAATAACACATATTCAACAATAGCACTGTCTAATTGGCAACTTGATTCAAAGTATTTTATTTATTACACTTAGATATTATTCGATATTTATCAAAATAAACGCGAAATACTCACCCACCTTGGCTGGGTCAGAAGGAAAAGATTTATTTGACGGATGAAAGTGGTATGCTATGTTTGCTATGACACTTGCTCTTTAATCTATGACCTATCCTTCGGAAATATTTCAGACGGGTCTTTTTGTAAATTGTAATATTATATCACAAAAATGTATATTGGAGTATTTCTTTTTAAAGTTCTTATAATATATTGTTACCAATAAATTAACCTTTGAAGACATTAATATTATTTTGCAACGAATCACAAAGGACCGCGTAAAATAGGCGCCTTTTTATAAATAATAAATTCACTTTTGCTTCAATATTTCTTATCAGCTAAATAAATCATAATTGAAAACAAACACTTAATACTTATTTCAATTATAAGCTATTTAAGTAAATATTCTACAAAGACGTCCTGCCTCTTATTTTCTTGGCAGTAAAAACTGAAAACAAATGAATTTCAAAACGAATTCTTTCGTTCGAAATATGAACATTAACCACAGCCTAAGTAGAGATAAAGCCAATAACTTAATAAAGAAAATACTTATTCAAAAAATTCCAGGGTGTTTCAATGATTTTTAATATTTTTGAATTTTGAAGTTTTATAATTTTTAAGGAAAATATGTATTTGTAAAAAAAAGGCAATAAAGAACTGCAGCAACAACAGTATGTTACATTATCTGTTATCTTTTGTATGACATTTGTGTGACATAACTTTTTATAGTCTGTTTTTTTAGCAGGCTGTTTGCGTTTGCGGATGGCGTTCATGTCTCGTTTGGGTTGTGTTGTAAAAGTCTCTGATAGCAGTTTCGAATCTTAAGAAACTTGTTGGTTATATTGGTTTTTGTCATATATTACTATTGATTTACAATTTCATGTCACAGTAATATACGCCTTCAACAATGTCTACAGATTTTTATATACGGTATTACGTTGGCCACAAAGGAAAGTTTGGACATGAGTTTTTGGAATTCGAGTTTCGCCCGGATGGTAAACTTCGTTACGCTAATAACTCCAATTATAAAAATGACACGATGATTCGTAAAGAAGAATACGTTCATCCTTGTGTGATGGATGAGCTCAAAAGAATTATTGTAGATTCAGAAATTATGCATGAAGACGATCGACTGTGGCCACAGCCTGACAGAGTCGGCAGACAAGTGAGTGTTTCGTCTACTACTAATACTACTATACTTATAGTCCTATATCGAAACTTAACTTTAAATTTGAAAACATTGACTATTAAATGTTATTTAAAAATAACCTTATTACAAAAAAACACAGTTATAACAAACCTGGTTTGATTCAAAATATTTATCACTGTTTGTACCCAGCGTTATGTTTATAGATATTGACTTTTACTTCAATATCGTAGAAAATTGGTTCATCAAAACTTAGAAAATATAATTAGATTGAGTTGTAATTCTTAATTATTCACAGAATCCCTAGTACACAGTAAATTTTATCAAAATTGGTCTCTGCATTTAGGAGGAGTCTAGTCACATATACATACAAGATTTTTATACATAAAGATATAATGCGAGAAATTGTTTATTATCCATTTCAGGAGCTAGAAATTGTAATAGGAGAAGAACATATTTCATTTACAACTTCAAAGACTGGATCATTGGTGGATGTCAACCAATCGAGAGACCCGGAAGGCCTGCGTTGCTTCTATTATTTGGTTCAAGATCTCAAATGTCTAGTATTTTCTCTTATTGGTCTACATTTTAAGATAAAGCCAATATAAAGAATTTACTGTAATTTTAAAATAATGTTATAATAAAAAATTTTGACAATTTATGATATTTACTTGTTTTAGCTTTTTACCATTTCCCAATTTAATCAGTGTAAATCTGTAGGCCCATAAACAAGATATCACAAGAATGTAATTTTGAGTTATTAGTATGCAATTTACTGTTTCATTGCTATGACAGTTGTACCTAAGTCCACAGTTGTAGTTTGTAGAAGTTAAATTAGTTGGCAATGCATTGATGATTTCTCTGCCTTTCTGTAGATGAATATGACCAATACAACAAGAAAATTGGATTATATGTACATTCATAACATTACATATAAGCTTTTGCCTGTTTTCTATGCACTGAGCTGCTCAGAAGCTTGATATTAAATCAATATTATGAGTTTTAAAACTAAAAGACAAATATGTATTACCCATCAATTTTTATTAACGTTAAAATACCAAGAAATTTTTATACGAGAAATAATCCGCAAGTTACAAAATTTTGCAAGGGTTGCAGCAGAAGTAGGCGTGGTAACTGGTGAGGGTACTAATCACATCGAACCTGCATAGATAACCCTCCTCTAAAGTACTACTAACATCTTATAATAACTAACAATAAGTAAGTCAGATATATTTTTCCCCATATGTATTTAACATAATTTCATGCGTATTGCATATAGCGTTTTGAAGCGATTATTAAATAATTATGGCAAACTGCTAAGCACTGGCTACTTCGACTCTCCGATCTCACCGGTGTTTCTCATTCAAACGAAGTTTTATTTTTAAATCGCGATACGCTCCATTCTATGCAGTTTTTGTCAATAGGCATGGGTGTTAATCGCGATTTTAAATAAATTATCTAAAACTAGTCGATCTAAAATGGTTTTTTTAAACAATATGCTTAATTTATTTATAAGTGAAATAGTAAAAATTATATTTGTAGTTTTCAATTGCTTATTTGCAAATTTGCTTTTTTATTAAAATTTTCTTAGTAAACTCAAAACAAGTTTTAAATCTTTAATTAAGTTTAGAATATTAGTGAATCAAATAAAAAAATAATGGAAGAATATTGAAAATGAGTACCGTGCTTAGGAACGTTTTGGATTGTATTTATTTATGTTTATAATATAGCTTTGCGCGTTGCGCGCGCATAGCATCTGCCTGACCGACTATGGCGGACAGGCAATGAATGATGTTTATAGTCTTTTCTAAATCGGAAAGTATCGTCGGTATCCGATGGCATAACCCGGGTTTTCTGTAAAAATTGTACATTGTAAATAGTTCTGTGTACATATAGTAATTATATTTGTGGTCGTTTTGTTTAGAAATTGTGTGAATAGTGTATTATTTTGAATGAGTTACAATATCGGACGCCGACAAAATTGTATAATTCAAGAGTTTGTATGTTCATCTTATACATAACATTTAAATCTAATAATTACCTATAAATTTAACCTTAATTCATTAACGCTGAGAACATCTACTTTGTTTCGATCTGTGTAACCAACCGTTGCATTTTGTTGCATTATTTTGATTCCGAATAGCGGCTGTCATCGCGATTAAACTAGAAGCTGTCATTACAAAGACAAAAAGGCTAATAAATTGTGGAACACAATATAATTAAATACCGAGATCTGCATGTCGGGTGCAGCATAAATGATGTAAAATACTTGAATTAAGTTAATAGTGCCGCCGATTCAGTTGTATATACTTGTAAAGCAAAGATAGCAAAAGTGATCGTGTTTACATTTACGAGCGTCGGAGGCATAGCCAAACTGAATGCTCGAACCTCACGGGAGTCCGATGAAGTGGCCGGGGTCTGGGGCCGAGGAAGACGCGGTCGAGGGTGGATTGCAGGGGACGCGTGCGTCCCAGGGTCGAGCACAGGACGATGCCGCCGTGCACTATGTGTTCCAGCGAGACCCCCAAGAGTCAGATTTGCCTTCTTTAGCACCCAAGCAACGTTGGGCGGTCGGTGACGACGGTATAGTTGAGGTTCGTAGTGAATTTTATCAGCTGTTTATTTACATCAGTGTTAGTACACATTGTTTATACATACAACCATTTTCTTTAGTTATAACCTTACTTTTATACTACTATGAGACATTGCTTTAAAAATAACAATACAATGTTAACATTATGATTGTTTTTCTGTCTAATTGTTCTTATGGGAATCAATTTACATATCTACCAATTTTGTGATTATTTGTCATGAATGCATCTTGTATTAGATTCCTAGTTTTATGATTCTGTATAGATACATATTATAATACAGTGAGTATTATAAAGGTTAACATATGATCATTTAATAATATAATGAATATCTTTTGGAGGTACAATTCCTAACCTTCAGATGAATCACTGTGTGGTGGCACTGTTTTAAGTATTTGAAGGTTACATTAAAATATAACCTATTGTTCTAGTTCATAACTTAATTAAATGTAATTTTGTTTAATTTGAATACTTATGAGATTGGTGTTATTTTTCAGACCCAGGATAAATGGAAAAATCCTGCATTGATCTCAATGAATAATATGCATCAACAAGGTCCAGCACAGATGAAAAATTCCCAAACAAATCAGCAACAGTACATAAATCAGACAAGAGCTTCGTCTGTGGGCACATTGGCCATAAATTCATCAGTTATAGGGAGTCACCAGCCCCACATGACAACAAACATGGTGCATACTCAGTTGGCACCACTGCAGAACCATACTATGGGCAACAATTTAGCTATGCAGAACAGCGCAATGATGATGCCACCCCTGCAGGGTATGCAGAATGCTCCCCAGTTAAGCCAGCAAGGCTTATATGATATGCATCAACATCCCGGAAATCCAATGCAGGCTATGAATGGTATTGGGAAAAACCATGAACACCTGTTGTATCTCAGTCAGGCTGGTATGCTTGCCCCAGGGACCAATCAGTTCTTGCAACAAGGCCAAAATCAACTTGGACTCACACCCATTCCTGCTGTTCGTAACCAAGTAAGATATTTTTCCTTTTTTCTGTAGATAACACCTACATATATAATAACATGTTAGTATTACTAATTGTGCACCAGATTACTAAGAATGTAGTTATCTGTTGCTGTTAACCTGTACTAATATATCACATTGAATTTTCTTATTAAATTTGTAAAATGTATATAATGTGTTATAAGTATTCATTACAAAAGTCATGTGCTTGAAAATATTTGCATGGTGCATTATTAACATAACTTTTTGTTATGTAGCATCACTTGAAAGTGTAATTTGTACATAATCATATTTTTATGCTTACTAATATAGTTATTTTAATGTATAGCACTTACTTCGCCTTTTAAATTTATATTGTAAACTTACTTTGTGAGTTTTGCTTTTATCACTTTGTATAATTTACAGTTATACTAAGCTTTTAATAATAAACTAAATTGGATGAAAGTAAAGACCATATTTTATTTATTCTAATTAAATTATATTGAAATGTAGGTTAATGTTAATCTTATTTATTTTTACTGCTAAAGATAAAAATACTGTAAGTTAAGCAAATAATAAAATATATACAGTTTGGTTGTGTATGTACATAAAGGATACTATTGTACATAAAGTAATGTACTGGACTGTATTTTAATTAGTCTTAAAAATATATAATGGAGTGACTCTCAGAATATTATTTTCATTCCTAAATTTACAACAGAGCAGCCATAAAAATTCCTATCATAACATATGTTTTATCTCTGTACATATTCATGAATTACAAACCATTCTTTGTAGTAATTTTTGCAGATTATATAAATATTACAGTTTCTTTCTCATTTTTTTATTGTAATATATCTTCTACCGTCTCAAAATGCTATTACTACCCATTTTTGTTCCTGATTCTTCCATTTTCTTTTATTTATACAATGTCCAAAAGAGATAGCTTCTTATTATAAGATTGACTCTAGTGTATATATTGGTTTTTATTCATGTGATTTGTACTGTTAGGATTTATTAAACAAATAAATTTCTGCAAATTATTGCAATTTAGATATCATTATTTTATACCAAACTACAACCTCTGATTTCATTTACATGGAATCCTATAAAAATAAAGAATAGCTTATATTACTCAGCAATAGTTTTATTGGGTTATATCTCCTGTTCCCGTCCTCATACAGAGATATAATATATACAAATTTTTATTATCGTTATAGCTAATTCAATACAAAAAATTATGTGTGATGATAAAAAAAACACATTGACACGCTTCTATTAGGTCAGTGGTAAAAATTTCAAGGAATTATTCAACACATGTGCAAACAACCTGTTTGGCTATCACTGTTGCCCATATTTTTCTTGGTATCTTGCCTCATGGTGACACTTTTAACACATCACAATCTTGAAATGATTGACTCTGAGTTGATACTTGTAATTTACCTTCAATTGAACCTTTCTCCTGATATATTTTTACGAAATTCTTTGGATTAAGTGTTCTTTATTTCTAGCCCTCATATATGATGTCGTGACTAACCAATAAGTTTACTACTTAAGATTATGTATTATAATGTCTTGTGTGTATGTAATTTTTTATTACATTAATTGTATAAAGAAGGTTGGTACTTCTCGTGAGAAATCTTGATTAAAAAGTTAGTCATTATATTGCATATAATTTATATGAAACTATAGTGAAATTGCTGTCTGCTTATTACATTATCTATCAAGCAGAGATTTTTTTATTAACCAGTAACTAAATCTAAGTGGTTCAGCTTTGCAGATGATTACTATTGCTTTCACCTGGTTTATGAATCTATATCTGAGTTCAAAGAGACTTGATGTCCTCTTCCTTAAATATCATATACAATTTGGCACTCTTCCATACTATACAATGTTAATATTATGGTAGTGTGTTACTTCTTGATATATATTAAAATCCAGCAAATAGACAGGTATGCCACCTGACGGTAAGTGGGCAATGCTCCCTATGGATATATGTAATTCTGATACTATTTTCTATAGCAAACACTGTTTCTATTACACAGAGGAAGTATTTAACTGTCTTAATGATGATGCTGAACTTAATAATTAGGTATTGTTGAAATCAACAACCATCTTTCTTGAGGATTGTAAAAATCTAGACCCATTATCTGTATAGTTTTCAGTATAACTTCATGTTTCATAACAGTTATTATAGAATCAATATTACCATAAAATATATTAGTAGAAAATACTCGTCATTTCTTTAGCTAAGATTTTTATGTCCGAAAACTTATGTTTAATCAAGGATTTGAAATTTGCCGTGACATTATTAGACTTTTCTTTGGAAGGTGCCTGTTCTCGTTGAATATATAATGTTGGCCATTTTGTTTGGTACTACATGGCTATGGTGTCAGGGTAAAAATTTATAAAAACTAAAATTGTTTGAAATGATCTCTAGCAAGTGAACTATTATCTAAACAGAAAATTAACAAAATTTTAATAATAAATCTATTAGATTACCTTCTACGAATTCTATTTCTTTTAAAAAATGGAAAATTGCCTTATAAGTAAAACTAATGAAATGAATTTGAAAATATCTGTAACTAACAAAACAACAATAAAAAAACATTGACTATTTTCAAACAAAAAACATAATAACCCCCAAGTTCTTCATGCAATAAAGTTAACAATATTTGTGTACAAACTTATTTTTAAGTTTTCTAATACAAAAACATATTTAATAATGTGAGTAACGTAGTTTAATTCATTTATTATTGAATTATTTTTAATGAAATCACCCTGTTTAATATAGTTTCTATTTCACATTTGAGATAACTAAATTAAACAAAGAAAAATTTCCGAACCGAACCAATATTTGAATTTATTGAATTGTGCGCCATCTATGAAGTGTCATCCTAAAACTCCCACTGCGCGACGCTCCCGTGTATAGGGAAATTTGACGCAGGCGCTGTGGTCGGCGTACGTCCTTTGTTCGAAACAAGTCAACATAATACTTTTTGAGTTTGGATCTTTCCTGTTTTATGTCGCTGTTAATAAACGTTTTAGTGTAAGAAATGTGCCGTGTTTTTATCGGGTGTAATGAAAATAACATGTGGAAATAAGTGTTTAATGTGTATTTTAACAATTATCGAGTCAAGCTTTCGTTTAAAGTACATGATCG
>DWJH01000217.1:0-12549 GCA_018248735.1 Tagiades litigiosa | reverse complement strand
CAAATGTATAGTTTACGATTCCATAAATGACTTACAGACGACGACAGATAAACAAATATTCATTTTTATTTATAAAAAGATTGATATAAGTGTAGGAAAGGGTCCTGTAGTCTATCCGGGTTCGACGCGGTCAGTGCAACCATACTGCATAACCAAGATATTTATCAGGAGTAACAACGCAATTGTGACCGGCTTGACATAGGTGTCAAGCCGGTTTAAAATATCCTATTTGAGGTGGGTTACAGTTGTCTAGGCTGTACTCCCTTAACATCAGGTAACCTGCTCGCTCGTTAGCTTCTCTTTACCCAAAAAAATAACTCCAGAGAGTCAATTAACATAACGGACACCCCCTTTTTAACGACCAATATGTCGTGATGAGAACGTAGCTTATTTTAAAACAATCTTAGACAGTTTACGCATCTCTAATTTCGACCTTGTAAAGAAAGATTGCTTCCGTGGATTCAAATCCTGTGAACATAATTTATGAACGAATAATTTACGATATTTATATTTAAAGAACTAAAATAAACCATGTTTATTTATAATATAAACATAGTAAATTATTCGTTTCAAATCTAGTAAAAATCGGTGTCATTGCCGTAATCTGTTAGTATCGCTAACATTTCTTACGGAAAGCGATTGGATTTTTTTAAGTATTGACAGTTGAAAACGAGTGTGTAGTTCACCTGATGTTAAGTGACAATTTCAGCGCATGACAACTAGCACTTTAAAATGCTAATAGTAGCGGCCGGTCACAGAGCGTTGCTACTCTTGAGGACAAAATTGATTGTCTCAAATATCCTGGGTATGCAATGCAGGTTCTGAGCGCCCCACTTTAAATTGAAATAACTTAAGAGTTGCGTCACAGCAGAAATAAGTGCGTTCGTGATAAAATCCTTTCAGACTTGGATAGAGATAGACTCTATCACATTATCTGTTTCTATTAAAAATAAAAACGAAAAGCGATTGGGTAAAATAACCAATACAATCACAGAACATGGAAGAGCCATCGTTCATCGATTCGATCCAAGGGTCTCCAACTGCTGAACAAATATAAAACTCCGGGGCTCTAAAGGCAGTTTTATGTGTGTATTTAATTCAATATTGTGATTTACAACCGCGAGGCACGCACTAGTTGGCGATTCAGGGCGCCGCTCGCGACAGATGGTTTACTGATATTTCTCAAAGGGGATAGGCCACGAAAACAGCGGAATAGGTCTAAGTTTTACGTATGTATAACGCCAGTAGTAGTAGACGTCAAAATTAGTAACGCAGCTGTGACCGACTTGAAATAAAGTAATGGTTTGAAACGGACGGCTCTTTGGAATAGTAACTTGACAAGTGGTGAACTGCATGCCTGCTTGCTAATTTTATGTAAATAAAAAATTTACTTAAAAGATCACATTGGCAGATTGGCAATCACAAAAAATAATGTTGTTTGAGATTTTTTAACGTTAAAAATCAAAGTGTACAATTCATTTACAAATCTAAGCCCCATGGAAATTTGTCTGTTATCGTAAAATAAACTTCTACGGTTTATTAAATACCACAAAAAGATAAATAAGTACGTAAATATAACATTTCATTTCATTTCATTTCATTTCATTTCATTTCATTCAATTCATTTCATTTCATTTCATTCAATTCATTTCATTTCATTTCATTCATTTCATTTAAGTATAACAAGCATCGTACACACAAGTTTCGTGTAATACAATACACTCATTAAAAAGTAAAGGGTGTGACCGTTATGGTATGTATCCTAACCGTGTAGGCAGATAAGTAAATCACTAATTTACGGTTAGGATGAAAAAAAATGATAATAAGTCAATAACAAATTTTTTTGAGCGTGGATTCGAAAATTGCCCGCCCTAGTATCACTTCCCGAGGGTAGGATTGCGCGCGAGTCCTTAAGTCCTGGCCAGTCGAAAAGAGGTTGTGACGCGGGGTGGCGTTGAAAGATAAAGGAGCGCTAAAATACGGGGTATTGTATATATTTTGGCCTTGACACACTCGAAAATGTATTAGCCATCAAATAGTCAACGAATTTTCAAAATCTAATCAATATTACCATTTTTTTTCCTTTTCAGCATAAATTTTCCTCTTCTTTTTCTTCTCTGTCCTTCTTTTTTACCTCTTAGGTACACAGTAACATATTTTAATTCTGTCTGTATATATACCGAGGTATATTCGACAACTGAATATATTGGACAACCACACAACGTACCACGTATTTCTTGCTGCAGTAATATTTTTACGGATTTTTTAAAATTTCAAATGATTGTCGCATTTAGTGTCTTTCTTCTTCCGTTCTTCTACTACTTCTATTTCTCTAATCAGATCGATGGTACACGTGTCAACGGCATATTCCCACGCAACTAAAAGCCGGACCAAGCTGGATGTTCTGGAGCAATTCTACGAGAGCCCCATGCAACCCGAGGAGCTGATCCATCTTGCAGAGACCCTACCTCAAGAGGAACTGGATGAGATCAGAAAACGGTAAGGAAAATATCATAATCTCATTACTCAGTGCGGTACTCTTTTCAATTCGAGAAGTGTAGGCTATGGTCCAAAGCGCTGGTCAAATGAAAATTTTTCTTTTACACATTATAATTATTATTTTGCAATATGTCTTTTTACATTAGGAATATTATGAACTCTCCGTAATTTTTTCCTGAAGTTTTTCTTCGCCACTGTATCTAGTGATATTTTGGTATAAAGTGTGGATGAATGACCATGGCGTGGACATTTCAAGATAATTTAACTAGCACTATCATCACAACCCTTCAATGGCCACTAGACAGAAGGTTCACACTTCCGATAGTTTTTTTTTATGTAGTAAAGAGTAGCAAACGAGCAAGCAGTTCACTTGATGTTAAGCGACAACTGCAGCCCTTGACAATTGTAAGCCACCTCAAACAGGACGATTGTCCAATGTAAGGCTAGTCACAGGTTCGTGGCTACTCCTGAGGACTAAGTTGGTCGCCTCAAATATCCTGTGAAAAAGATAATTAGAAATATTGCAGCAGATCTAACTGAACTCTTACTGGATGATTCAGAAGAAGCATTAATGTTATGAGTTACAGAAATAAATAATGGATCCAAAGTAAGAAGGAAAGAAAGAGTAAGCATATCAATTGTAATGGTTACTTTTAGAAATAATTATCTCTTCAACGATGTACCCAGGGTGGGTGCGGACTGGCCCAACACGTATACCTTCACGAAGGCGGTAGCAGAGGAGCTGGTGCGGCAGATGGCAGTAGATCTGCCCGTCTGCATCGTCCGCCCTGGCATTGGTGAGTTGTACATGTCGGACCCTGAATGTCTGTACTCCACTAAACCTATACTTACACATTGAAGATTATTGTAGCTAATATCACGTTGTAGAATCTTTGTAAAAAATGTTGTCTTTAGGATATTTAATGTGGTAATGTGACTAATAAATATTTTATAAACACTTCTCTTATGTAAATTACTACAAGTTTAACGTCTTAATTTCTTTTCATGCTTTACTTATTTTTCATTGTTTACATTTAAATTATTTTTAATATTTCATATAGAATTGGAAAATGGTCTACACTGAAAACCAGTGGTTCTCCACGGTACAGCTGTACACCTTTTTCACCTTTATATATTTTCCTTGTTATTGTTAGCTGCATAAATTAAATTCCTTTCTCTATCAAAATCATATAATGCTTCGAAAGTACAAAAATAGTATTAAATGTCTTTGCAGTGATAAGCGCTCATCAGGAGCCGTCACCTGGTTGGGTTGATAAGAACAATGTTTTTGGTCCCAGCGGAGTAAGTACAACTGTATACCTCAAGCTATTCTAGCTATCTAAAAACTACAGCCGCTGGAGTGCCCCGGTGTGTTTCTATAGCGACCCCGGAGTCACCTACCAGCTATGAACCGTCACCGATGGATTGTAATGGCATAAGTAGTGGAAGTGCTAGCGTCTATAACTTCGCCATTAGATGGTACGTAGGAACGTGAGGTCTTAGATGAAGCGATTCCGGCATACCCATAGAGATCCTCCCCACATAAATAAAATAAAAAAGAGAATTACGGCACATGCAATTCAGATCAATAATAAAATGTTTGGTTTTAACCATCGCACAGGAGCATCATATTAAAAATGTTGCCTTAAATTGGTGTGGTATTAGTACTGACCTTAATCCGATGTGCTCTGTCGCAATCTTCTTTGCAATGAAGATAAAAATTTCAGTTGATCCTTGGAACGTCAATGGGGATTTTTCACATCTTGCTGGCGAAGCCGGACAACTTGATGAATTTCGTTCCCGTGGACATCACCAACAATGTGGTTTTAGTGGCCGCTTGCCACACAGCCGGAACACGGTCAGATGGTATCAGGATATACGCGGTCAGCAACAACAGGAACCCCTTGACTATGCGTAAGTCATCCAATATTAAAACACGTAGAAGGTAGGTACTTGTTCAGTGAAGGGTATTGGAGATTACTAACTATGTAAGTTATCATTTTATCAATACTTTAAACGACAGTTTGAATCGTACAGAATTAAGTATTTCTTACAAATAATGTACATCGAAATTGTAATAGTGATTGACAATTTGTCCAGATTTGACCTAATGATTTCAGTTGGTACAGAAGCAGCAAATGTGTAGGTAGTTTGAGTAGTTTCAACATCAAAGAATCAAAGTCATGGTCGAGAATAGTCTAAGCTGTACTAAAGAGCTAGACAATCATGTTTTAAATATGAACTCAGTCGAGTCATTCGAACAGTTATTAAAATTGGGAAACTCTGGATGATTTTGGAAATATCTGGACAAATTTTAAAATTTTGGATTCTTCTGGGAATTCTGTATAGCTTTGATAAATTCGCGTTAGTTTTGGAAAATTATGGAAAATTTTGGATAATTGTGGATATTAAAATTGTGACTGATGTTGAAAAAATCTTGAATACTGTTGGTATATTTTAATAGTGTTGGCAAATTATGAATAGTTTTGAAAAATTGTCGACAATTTTGGTAAATTCCGGAAAATATTGGTAATTTCTAGACAATTTTAGGAAACTCTGGATAATTTTGGAAAATTATACATTTAGAATTTTACAAAAACCATTTTCAATGACAGGTAAGCTCACGACGACAATGGACGAGGAGTTACGTGACATCATATCCCCGCGCACGGTGTGGTACTCCTGGGGCATGATGACTCCGTGCCCGCTGCTGCACCTGCTGCTGACCTGGCTCTTCCACTACATCCCGGCGTACTTGGTGGACGGGGCACTAGTTGCACTAGGGAAGAAACCACAGTAAATTAAATTTCCAATGTAATAGATAAAGATATTTTTTAAAGGGCATGCTAACTGATAGTCTGTAATAATCATGTCCTACCTCGAGTTGGATGGTTGGTCTGTCTTAGATCTGGCCGCGCTACTCTTGAGACCTCAATTGATCGTCTCAGGTAAACAATAAAAATGATATACTAGGGCAACTGATTGTCACACCTTCGAAAGTAAAATGAATTTTATAACTTAAACAACACAGCTTATGCTGGTTCCTAATATGGTTAACCATTACGTACAGATTTTTTCAGAGGTTTCAGAGGCCTGAGAAGCCGCGCATACACACATGCTAAGAAAATTAAAGTTTAAACAATCTTCCCAATATCTTCATCGAATTATTAACTGACACTTCTTTCAGACTTCGAAAGGTGTACTCAAAAGTGACCGCCCTCTCCGCCGCTCTCGCCTACTTCACGAACAACGACTGGAAGTTCAGCGATGACAACGCGGTGGAACTCTACAGCCGGCTCTCTCCCGCCGACAAGGTTCTCTTCAACTGCGACGTCGCCTCCGTCTGCTACAAGGAGCTGATCATCAGCTGGCACCTCGGCATCAGGAAGTACATCATCAAGGATGGGCTGCAGGGCACCGCGGACGGCGTCACCAAGCAGAAGCGGCTGAAGATCCTCGCCTACACAGTGACCCCGATTTATTTATTCATCCTGTATAAACTATTGTTTGTAGTTATATCTTTTGTAGTTCGCATGTTTTACGTGTTACTTCGTCTATAGATCTTTGTTTCGTGTTGGTCTTTTTGAAAGAAATAATTTGAGTATAATTTTATGTGCAATTGTAATTAACGTATTCACTATCTGTTTGCTGTGACAAGTGCACAAGAGTCACTTGAATATCTAGCCCAATATAAGTATATTGTTTACAGATTTTATATTTTTATTTAATTATTTAGTAATTACTTGTTCTCCAAATTTTAAAATATTTCAGTTGTATTTTAAATTATAATTAACCATTTATAACTCGTATTGTTATTTACTGTCTTTCTTTTAATTTTGTAATTAATGTCGCAAACATATTGTCTAATGTGCTGAGTGAAGTCAGTCGCAATACAGTGTCAATAGTGAAATGTCGTCTCGTTTTATTTTAAAGAACCAAAAAATTCCTTTTACCATATACAGTCCATTTATAATCATTTAAAATCATTTATCAAGTACATTTTTGGTCCAATCGATCCGAATAATTGAAGACTCGGCAGCCGGCCGCAAGCTATTAAGCGTAAACAACTTTTTCCATATGGAGTTTGCGAGGCATCGAGCGGCGAGCGCGTGGTGACAACTGTCATTCTTTGGTTAAGAAGTGAGGTTAATTTTCGTTTACGACGATGTCTTCGGTGGAATATTTAATTGCAAGTAGTGAAGATTTGTATCAATTGTTGGAAAAGGCTAGTGTTAATCACAAGAAATGTCCGAAAACACGTTTAACGAGTGGATATCTACAAACAAAAATGAAATGCGTAGATGAATATTGGAGTTCGTTTCGCGACGCACATAAAACTATAATAACTTCCACTACTAAGGAGCAACGAGTGAATTTAGCATACTTTACGGACGATTTGCACAGTCAGTTTGAAGAATTATTTTTGGAGTTGAAAAGTGATTTGACAGATAAGCTGGAGTTTATAACATCGACGAGAAATCTAAGTTCCAGTACGTTTGAGCACGTTTCGTCGGAGATGGAATCGTCTAAATCAAGCGAAGGAGAAGTTTATTTGCCTAAAATTAACTTACCAACGTTCTCGGGTGCATATGAAAGTTGGCAATCATTTGAAGATGTGTTTTTATCGCTAATTCACGGAAACAAAAGGTTAAGTGACGTACAAAAATTACAATACTTATTATCGTGTGTGGCGGGTGAAGCGAAAAGTGCTATTAAAAATTATCAAATTACGACGAAGAATTACACCGCAGCTTGGGACACATTGAAAAATAGATATTCACACAAGCGGCTTGTTGTCGACGCTATTTTAAAAAGACTGTTTTCTTGTAAAAAACTTAACACTCAATCAGCAACTCAATTAAAATCTTTAATAGACAACACAAATGAATGTTTGAGTAGCCTACAAGCTTTAGATATATGTATAACGTATTGGGATCCAATATTAGTATTCATTACTACTCAAAAATTAGATCATGAGACCCACAAGGAGTGGGAAAAATTTGTAAGTAAGGAATACAACAAAGAGTTGCCATCATTTGTAAATCTTGTTAAATTTCTTGAGTGTAATATACAAACTTTAGTTTTATTAGCACAACCGGCTACCGCACGTAGCACAAAGGAGCATGCTTTTCATACTAATTCTGTTCAATTAACTTGTGATCTATGTAATAAAAGTCATTACTTATTTAATTGTAAAGATTTTGCTAAGTTAGAACCTGTTAATCGAAGACAGTATGTAAAGAATCATCGCTTGTGTTACAATTGTTTGTCATCGAATCACTCTGTTGTTAATTGTAAGCAAAAAACTTCTTGTAGAATTTGTAGTAAACGTCATCATTCTCTTTTACATCTCAATTCAGAAGAGAGGAAAGTGGAGACTGGGTCACACGAGGTCAAAAGTAATTTAACTGGGCCGTCCTCATTACACACAATTGTAGAAGATGAAAATCATAAGTTAAATGTTTCATTAGCATCTCACTTAACTTCAGGACACAAAAGAGCACTGTTAGCCACTGCACTAGTTCCGGTCAGGAGCTGTTCAGGTAGGATGTTAGTCTTAAGGGCATTAATTGATTCTGGTTCACAGGCTACATTCATTAGTTCACGTGCAGTTCAATCATTGCGACTCAACAAAACTGCAATCAATGGTACGGTGACAGGAGTGGGTTCAACATCAACAACAGTCAGCCACGTGGTACAGTTGGAGGTATTGTCTAGGTATGATGCGCAATTCAGCCTCCCTGTAAAGGCATATGTGTTAACATCACACGTGACGACTAAGTTGCCGTGCACATCAATCAAGCCAAAGGTACATTGGTCACATTTGGAAGGTCTCACTTTGGCTGATCCGCAATATTTTATTTCAGGTAAAATAGATATATTGCTTGGGGTAGAAGTATACACTGAAATCATCAAAAGTAATTTAATCAAGGGTCCACCGGGTTCACCAATGGCACAGGAAACCAGCCTTGGATGGATTCTATTTGGGAATATCAACAATAACGTTCCGGAAAGTACGGTATTGGTAATGCATCATAATTTAGAAATAGACATTGATAATATGTTAAGAAATTTATGGTGTATAGAAGAAACAAGAAAAAGAGATTTTACAGCAGAAGAAAGAAAGTGTGAAGAGATTTATTTACAAAATTACAGCAGATCTCCAGAAGGAAGATATGTAGTTAAGTTACCTTTAAGAGAATCAGCAGAAGAAATAGGAGAAACAAAAGACATTGCTCTTAAAAGGTTACATATGTTGGAAAAAAGATTAGAAAGGAAACCACAACTCAAGGAAGAATATAGCAAAATAATACAAGAATATATAGACCTACAGCATATGGAGTTAGTTCCAGAAGCAGATAGAGAGAAGAAAGCTATATACCTGCCTCATCATGCAGTTATTAAAGAAGAAAGTAAAACTACCAGGATCAGGATTGTATTTGATGCTTCGTGTAAGAGTGTAACTGGTAAATCATTAAATGACATTCTCATGACCGGTCCACAGCTTCAAGAGGATTTGAGAGATTTGGTTATGAGGTGGCGATTGAAACCAATTTGTTTTGTAGCTGATATACAGAAGATGTATAGGATGATATTAGTAAAGGAAGAAGATGCAGAGTTACAAAGGATTTTATGGAGAAACAATATTGATGAAAATGTAAAAGAATATCGAATATTGCGAGTTACATTCGGTACCGCGTCAGCACCGTATCTAGCTATTAAAACATTAATGCAACTAGCAGATGATGAAGGAAAGAAATGTTTAGAGGCAAGAAGAGTCATAAAAGAAGATTTTTATGTGGATGATTGTATGAGTGGTTGTTTCACAGTCAAGGAAGCTATAGAACTGAGTAAGGACATAAGAAATATATTAAGCAAGGGTGGATTTATATTACAAAAGTGGGCTTCAAATAGTAAAGAATTTTTAGATGCAATAAATACAAATGAAGGGATCGTGAAGAGTGATACAGACAAGGAATCAGGTATAATAAAAACATTAGGTCTAACTTGGAATATGTCAACAGATTCATTTCATTACCAATTAAAGTTACCAACACAACCACAGGTGATCACAAAAAGGAATATCCTCGCAGATGTACAACGGTTATTTGATCCCCTGGGATGGTTGGGTGCAGCAATTATTCCGGCTAAAATATTAATACAGAAACTTTGGATGGAAGGATTGGATTGGGATGAATATGTAGGAGAGAACCTTGAAGAAGAATGGTTGAGAATAAGAAATAGTTTTAAATATTTAAATCAAGTTAGAATCGACAGATGGATCAAGACGGAACAGAAGGAATTAAATAATGTCACTCTTCATGGCTTTTGTGATGCTTCCAACAAAGCTTATTGTGCAGTTGTTTATTACAGAGTGAAAACTAAAGATGGCGAAATTAAAACTGGAATAGTAGCATCCAAAACAAGAGTAGCACCAGTCAAGCCACTTTCAATACCAAGGCTTGAGCTTTGTGGAGCAGTATTGTTATCAAGATTGTTAACTCAAGTCAGAGAGGCAATGAGGATACCAGTTGAAAGGATATTTGCTTGGACAGACTCTACGGTTGTGTTGTCTTGGCTATGTGGAGATCCTTTGAAATGGAAAGTTTTTGTAAGCAATCGAGTTGTAGAAATATTAGACAACATTAGCAACTCACAATGGTTCCACGTTCAATCCAACACAAACCCAGCTGACATTGGGTCGAGAGGGGTTGAATTAGATGTATTGATTGAAAATATACTATGGTGGGAAGGGCCAGATTGGCTAAAGAACAAAGAAATACAGTATTCAAGATTAAATATCACACCAACTAACATAGATAGAAAGAAAATACAAGTAAATTTAAAAATTGAAGTAGAAAATACAGCTATAAATTTTGAGAATTATACAACATTAGGAGAACTTTTAAGAATAATAGCATACAGTAGAAGATTTTTAAATAGTAAGAAGAAACCCAATAATGGTTGTAATGCGATAACAGTTAATGAATTAGAAGAATCATTGATATCATGTGTAAGAATAGCACAGAAAGCAAGTTTTATGGAAGAAATAGATAGATTAGTTAATATGAAACAAGTAAGAAAAATTAGCAAATTAAAGTCATTAAATCCATACTTAGACGACCGCAATATCATCAGGGTGGGCGGCAGATTGAGAAATTCAAATTTAGAAGATGAAGTGAAACATCCTATGATAATCGATGGCAAGAGTCGATTAGCTGCTTTATTGATCGCAAATGCTCATCAAAAAACAATGCACGGTGGAAACCAACTAATGCTTTCATATATTAGGTCAAGATTTTGGATTATTGGTGTAAAAAATGCAGTGAAGACATTTATACACAAGTGTATAGTTTGTACACGACACAAGGCTGTAATAAGATCACAAGTCATGGGCGACTTGCCCGAAGTACGCACAACTCCTGCACGACCATTCATTCATAGCGGAGTGGACTTTGCGGGTCCTTTGCAAGTTTTGATGTCGAAGGGTAGAGGAGCAAAATCAAATAAGGCATACATCGCAGTTTTTATCTGCATGGCCACCAAGGCCATACATTTGGAATTGGTGGGCGATATGTCTTCTGAAGCTTTTATAGGTGCCTTTCATAGATTTGTGTCACGCAGAGGAAGGTGCACTCATATGTGGAGTGACCAAGGACGTAATTTTGTAGGGGCGAACAAACAATTGGTAGAAGCGTGGAAGTTGGCCAAATTGGAACTTCCTGGTCACGTAAGCGACGTCTTGTCTTCGGAAGGAACCCAGTGGCATTTTATCCCGCCATACAGCCCAAACTTTGGGGGCCTGTGGGAGGCCGGTGTGAAATCGGTTAAACATCATTTGCGTCGTATTTTGACATCAAGACTGACCTTTGAAGAGATGGCTACCACATTATGTCAAATAGAAGCATGTTTGAATTCCCGGCCGTTAACTCCAATTGATACCACGGATAGTGATTTTCAAATACTTACACCCGGTCACTTTTTGATTGGGGAACCTCCTGTGACCATACCGAGCCCAGATTTGCGCGATATTAACTTAAGTCGTTTATCCCGGTGGCAATATGTACAAAGGTTGCTTAGAGATTTTTGGCATCGTTGGCAAAATGAATATTTATCTAGATTACAACAGAGGCCTAAGTGGCTTAAACATGTAAAAGAGTTTGAAATAGGTGACATTGTGCTTGTAAAAGATGAACAGCTACCTCCTGGCAAGTGGCCTTTAGGACGTGTAGTGGCTAAACATCCCGGTCCAGATAATATAACTAGGGTGTATAGTATAAGATGTGCAAATGATATTATTAAGCGATCCATATCAAAACTTTGTTTTTTACCTATAGAAACTAACTAAATTAATTATTTGGTTTGTAACAATATAAATTAATTCTTAATATAAATTGTTCTATATCAAGTTCCTCGGTTAGTTAAATTCATGTAATGTGTTATTGTGTAAACAAAGTCAATACTTATAGCTTCACTATAATATTTTCAACTTTATTATGTAAGATAGATAATATAAATATAATACACCTATACAATTGCAAATTGTTATTAGATATAACAATAATGTTTTAGTTTGTAAGTTATCAAGCGTTTATTCGAAGTAACTGCCTGTAATTGTAATTTGTCAGCTACTTATAGCTTAACTTAATTTTCATTTATGCATGTTCACTTTTAAATGTATGTACTTTTCAAGTGAAACTTCTTGGGTGTTACTGTCATAAGTGGTCAAAATAATAGTGACATGTCATTTTTTGGACTGTGTTAATTATCTAATAGTAAATAATTTTTTGAAGTTCCAGTATTGATTTAGTTTGTTAGAGTATTTTTTTTTGTGTTTAACTTTCTAAAGGTATATAACCGTAAGAAGTTGTACGGGTGATATATGCTTTGTATTTTTAATTTCAATTTTCTTTGTTCGTATTATATACATTAATTATGTAGATAAAGGACTGCTGTCCTTTGGTGGGCGGTATGTCTAATGTGCTGAGTGAAGTCAGTCGCAATACAGTGTCAATAGTGAAATGTCGTCTCGTTTTATTTTAAAGAACC